>JAEANM010005950.1:0-19052 GCA_017656035.1 Myanophis thanlyinensis
ACATTCTCTTTACATGCATATATACATGCAGACATACATACACACATAGGTTATCCTCCTTTCTTGTAGCAGAATTAACACAGAAGGAAACAAAAATCCAACTGGCTCAAGATGAGGTGAAGGGAAGAGGGAGCAGTTCGAAAGAAAAGGAAAGAGAGAGCGACACCAGTGCAAGATGAAGATAAAGACAAAGACAAGAAAAAGAGAGAGAGAGAGAGAGAGCATGCAGGTTTGGGCATTGCAAAAAGGCTTCAGTTCTGTGTGCAAGAAGGGATTGGCTAATATTTCAGCAGCAACATCTCCTCTTTGGACCCCATTGTTCTCAGCAATGATTTCTAAAAAACTAAGGCTCATCTTCCTATTGAGTTCATAATAAAACTCTGCTTTAAAAAGGGCTAAATTCAATCCGATCAATATCTCTGAAGCAGCTTTGAAAAATACAAAAGACTGGAAGAACACATTGCAAGAAAATAATCATCAGAAGATTAATTTTTCATCTACAAAAAAAAAAAAAAATGCTGGGAAAGAGGTCTTGTGAATCATCTGCAAATAGCCCTGGTTTTCCCTCCAGAATAGAGTCATGTCTGCCTTCTTGGGAGTTGACTTCCAGGGCTCTCTTCTCTGAATGTGTGGCAGGCAACTTGGGTGATACTGGCAGCACAAAGGCAAATGTAAGTGAACAACAACAACAACACCAACAAAAGAGAAGCCTCTGTGCTTCATTCAGCAGAAGATCTCATTGTAAATCTAATGAGAAAAGGCACAAGTACTGAAGGCACAGCCTCCTACAAACCAGGTCCTTTCAGGACAAAGGAATATTTTATTGTGTTCCGATAAATTGAAAGAGAGAAGAAAAAGCTTGGAATCTGGCTTTGCTGTTGGGAGAAGAAAAAAAAAGAAGATAAAGCAATTCTTTGGCTTAGCAGATTTATTATTAAGAAGCTCTTTTGGCTAATGGTGCTTTGTTGCCAAGCCAACCTAGCATGGCCACTGCAATGTAATGCGTCAACTATGACACAACTGGTTGTCATTTTTTATTCTTCACAGATTCTAGTGTCCAGGCATGAGGAAGCAGTGGTTACTGCTGTCTTTTCACTTTTTTGTTTTGTCTCGATCAGCATGATGGAATTAGAAAAGTATCCTGGGGTTTGTGGTAAACAATCTCACATGCATCCTTCTCATTCTCCCTCCCTCCTTCCCCCTCCCTCCTTTGCATACACAGACACTGCGGTACTCTGTCATAGGAGGCTGCAGTGACAGTCTAACTGCCTGACCAGGTTTCCTTTCCAAGTCCAGACACATCATGTCTCTCTGAGAAGTATAATTGCCATCCGATGATGACCTTTACTTGAAGGAATCTTTACTTTTTAAAAGAAGTGAATACAAGATTTTTTTTAGTAAGATGTTGTTTTACTAACAAGACATACAAATATGTGGAAAATCTGCCTTACAAAAGATTTCACTTAATCTCAATAATTACAGTCGGCAATGTATACCAAGAGAAGAAATAACACTTTAAAGTTTTGTATCTAGCCCAGCCATTCAAATGCACAGGGGTACTTAAAAAAAAAAAAAACCCCAGAAGCTTGGTACATTCTTGGTCACACTCCAATACACATTCCGTAAGTCATTAAAAGTTGGAAAAGGTATTTTTTTTTTAACAGCATTGAATCTTCCCATCTTTCAATTAAGTGAAACAAGTAGAAATGGATATGTCTTGGGAAATTCTTGGGAAATTCTGCTTAATGACATGAATCATGGAATTTTTTTCCCATTAGAATTTGGAAACAAATATACGGTACTTTGTTTAGCTGCATATAATTACTTTTTGCCTATTGTCCTACTTAAATATACTAAAATGGGATAAGTTTTAAATGGGGAAAAACAAACCAATAATAGACAAGATTTATAAGATTATATTGATTATTGTCACCTAGTATGATTTGACTGCTTATGTTTGTACCCCATGACTATCATTAAGTGTATCTTATGATTCCTGACAAATTTGCCATTTTCTACACTGAGAGCATATGCACGGAAGACAAATTCCTTGTGTGTCCAATCACACTTGGCCAATAAACAATTCTATTCTATTCTATTCTATTCTATAAATCATATTTAACCATAAAGGGATATGTTAGGCTTTAATTTAGTGTATTGTATGAAACCATTTATTGAGATTGGAGAATCACTGTGACTTTACAATGTATAAACCCTGCTATTTCTGGTTTTGTGGTTAATCCATGGATAACATAATTTAAGAATTAGAGATAATGTTAAATGATCAAATGAATCCTTATATATTCGGCCCATGTCTGATTTCTTTTTTTTCTTGTCAAATCACCAAATAGAAGTTGCCTATCCATAAACAAATCATAATTTGAAATTGTAGGCTACAAAGGATACATTTCTTTATCAATATATTTGCATATCACTGTACAAACAAGTTATGATTTAAAGTTCCTTCTGAATCCTCCCATGCTTCTTCTTAGAGAACTTCATACCTACAGACCAGCTTTAAGTTTAGCATAGATTTCTATAATTATGGTAGGACGATTTAGCCTTATAATGAACACAGTACATTTTTGTTTTAGCCTTTCATGAAAATATAAGAACCAACTTGCTGGGTCAGTCTAAAGATCCATCCACTTTATGTTAATTCCTTTGTTGTTGGTTGAGAAGATGTGGCTGAAAAGCTTTCAAGTAGATCTAGAACAGGGCTGGGCAATTAATTTTCCCAAGCGGCCACATGAGAAATGGGGACTAAAGTTTCATAGGCACACAGAGAAGTAAATTGAAAGAAAAATATAGCAATCATTTTCAAAATAAAAACAATGCAGTTATATTGTGTGCATGGCATACACACATTTACATTTGATTTCTAATTTCAGATTTATCTCAGGTTGGACAAAGTAGCCAAAGGGGCCCTAAAATGCTCAGGTGTGTTCTGGAAGGTAATTACTTTCATCTCATTTTTATTCAGAGGCACAGGAAAGGAACATGCAAGTCTTAATATGACTAAGGGGTGATTATAAGTAAATTTTCATAATTGGAAACTACTTATTGGGGGATTTCGCATCAAATGAAGGAAGAGATCCCATCTCCTGAATTGTCAAATATACAGCAAGATCAAGATTTAGTTTTATTGATCTTTACAGGAGTTACCCTTAAAGAGCCAATGGAGCATTGAAAATTTTTCTGTATCTTTAATTATGTACGTGCCTAGTAGATATTCCCTAGATATGATTTTTTTTTTTTGTAAGAATAAGGGTTCTGTAACAAGCACCTCAATTTTGGTGGGGATAAACATGCCCATATTAGCTTAGACATTGATGCCAAACTTGTATGTCATTTCAGTGATTACCAGTGACTCTCTACATGGTTATTTATGGCTCTCATTAACCCCTGGATATCTGCCCTGAGGTCCAGCTTTTGTTAAGAAAGTTAGTATATTTTTAGCAACCGGAAGACAATCCAAAGAGTGTTTTGCAAAACAAATCTTGGGTGACTCAGACAATGTCTGTACAACTTTAGAGGTGGGAAGATGGAAAACGCAATGGGTAATATGACCCAAGTGATTTCAGATCTGATTTGAAATTTTGGGAGATGTAGATTCTAACATTTCCACAATTCTAAGATTATAATTTGAAGAGTAATTGTAAGTACTGCCTCCCACCCTTAGAAAATATACCCAGAAAATTTGTCCTAGGACTTCCTGGAGATATGCAGAAATACATGTTTATGTTAAGGCTTTGAGGGCTTCTATATCCTTTGAAATGAATATGAATATAACATCTGTTTCTTACAAAAGCCATGATTTTCTCCCGTGATCTTGCAATGTACTTTAAGAATGGCAGACAGGAACAATATTCACATTTCCATGGTCTCCACAGCAGTTTTTGGGTACTGAACCCCAAACATTGCACAGATATTGATTGATACATTAAGTTACAAAAGAAGCTTGTTATATTTTTTTGAAGAATATTATGAGATGAGACAAAGAAAACACAGAAAGAAATTAAGTCCTAGGACATTATTTGGCCAGATTAAAATTCAAGAAGTAAAAGGAAGGAATAAAAACTTTATTTGACCAAGATATATATGTTATGTCTCGTGACCCTTAAGGGACATCAGGATGGAAATGATGTGGTTTTATGGATTTATTTATCAATGAGAGATTGATATGGGAATAAGAGATCATTTGTTGTATTTTAAGAGCAGTTAAGTTACCAAAATTGTTTATTTTGACGAAGATGGAAAGTCACTTCTTTATATATTTTTCTTTTTAATATATTATTATTATTATTATTATTTTCTTTTCTCCTTTTTTCTGCAACTTTTATTTTTATTCATGCTTTTTTCAGTTTGTATTAGTTTTTTACTGTTGCAATTCTTAATAAAATTACCATAAAAACAAATTTCCAGTGTTTATTTAGAGAAAGAATATCTGATGGATTCACATATTATGGAGCAAATTAGAATCATAGGTTCCCAGCACAACTACACCTAAATAACTGTCCTTTCACAGTCACCTCTGTGCCTTTCTTCTTGCAGCTTTACAAACTATCCCCGTTTTACCTTAAATGATTTGTTGATATTCGTCTCCCCTTTCCCATGATATTGTCTTTACAAGAGACAGCTTGAGAACTCATCATTTTGGGGTAGTGCAATTGTGTCTACTCAGAGCTTGCCTTCTGATCCTATGGATGGTTCTATGGCGGTAAAATCTCATTGAACCCAAATGAATACACAAGTCGTCTAGGCTTTAATAATTATTACCAGTTTGGTAACCTTTGAATCCATTTAAGCTCTCCAGAGTAAATTACTCTAAATTTTACAGTATTTCTCTGCATCACATATATGCCAGGGAATAAACATCAAAAAAAGTAGCAGTGTTTTTAATCTCTTAATTTTCCATATTTATTGGGATATATGCCACTTCCAGAAGTTGGAAACATATGTGGGTATAGTGGTATTTTACTAGGTTTATAAACTGTTCCAGTCATGAGAGTTAATCATGACTGGAACAGTTTATAAACCTAGTAAAATACCACTATACCCACATATGTTTCCAACTTCTGGCTACTTTTGAAATAGTAATCCAACCAATCCATCCTACTTTTGCACACTAATCCAACCAAGATTAAACTATATTTATTTAATTTACAGAGTAACTACTTGTCACAATTACTGATGCTTCTGTCCTGGACTTAACAAGATACATAATTTAAACCACAATACAATTTTATCATATAATGGAAGAATCTATGATTTTTTTTTAACCCAAACCATTTTCTCCTGTGCTTCCATTTTATAATATAGCAATAGCACATGTTCTTATATACTGCTTCACAGTGCATTACGGCCCACTCTAAGCAGTTTACAGAGTCAGTATAATGCCCCCAACAACCTGGGCCCTCATTTTATAGACCTCAGAAGGATTGAAGGCAGAGTCAATCTTCAGCCAGTCAGGATCGAACACTCGACAGTTGGCAGAATTAGCCTGCAATACTGAATTCTAAGCACTGCTCCATCACAGCTCATCTAATATACCCTTTTCCCTCTTCATTGCTTGTTTAATTACACACACACACACACTTATTCCTCAAGTATAAGGAAAGGGGGCACAAAATTGGATGGAACTGGTCTGAATGCAAAGAAAAGGGTTACTTTGCCCATTAGCCTGAGCAACCTGGCATATGCATGATTGCTCTCCATTTTATGGCAAGAGGAACTTTCCTACTGTTTGAGAACCTGAATCCCTACTTTATCCAAACATCTCATTTCCATTTCGTTTCTACCAAAATTCCTTTCAAGACTTTATGGGGACAACAGTTGTCTGAACATTTCCAGTAAGTTAAAAGGATGAGAACATATCTTGGTACCCCAGGTGTGGAAACAGACGAATCATCTGCTGCCAGTTTACTTAACTGAAGCCAAGCAGGTGGGATATAAATAAGGGCTGATTGTGTTGTCAGCTGTAGAATAAATGCCTTGTGCCTTTCATCCATGTGAGGTGTCAGGTCAAGATCAGAGAGAAACACCATTTCACAGCTGTTGCTGCAGCAGCACTTCAAGGGGCTTCTTAGTGACAAAAACAAATAGAGTGGAATGCTTCCCCCTCTCCTACATGCTGTGAACTATGATTTTCAAGGATGGGAATCTGCAATATTTATTTTTATCTCTACCAGCTTTTTCAGAGTCACAATCAATTTACTTCAATTACTGAGCTGGAATACTTATTATAAAGTTAATTCATTATCATGGATTTAACTCTTCAGTAAACCACATTTTTTTAAACCTATGGAGCCTTGGTTTCCCAAGCACATTTTTAGACATTCCAAAACTGTGGCTTAAAGAAGTACTAAACTAAAATGGGTTTTATTCCAAGCTAGTATAATTACTGGGTATATGGCTGGAAGCCTTTGCAATGCACCAGTTTGAGGAAAACTGCGCTATTGTAATTTTATACCTTCTATTTAGATTACAGATAGTTTCTTGATCTGGGCAGTTGGAAATGAACATCTCCACTAAATGGCTCTTTAATTATTAACCAAAAGAAGACTAACAAGTAAAAGTAAATTAATCAGAAATTGAGCATGGCAGGAAGAGCTAGTGAAAGTTAGAACAGCAAATTTGAATAAGAACAGAGCAGAGCAGAGCAGTTTTTAATATTTTGTTTCAAAATTCCAGCTGCTGCTGCATCCTTTGTCAATATGACGCCCTCTAAATATGGTGAAACCAAGGTAGGCCAGGAAGACTAAGTTAAAATTTGCCCATATAAACTTGCTAAATAAATAAATTATAGCTAAGGCTTATACGTTCAGAGCTGTCAGGTCCCTGAGAAGTCCTGCCTTGAGATATGTTGAAGCATATGAGGATTTACATATCCCCCAGATCCATTTTTGTGCTTATCAGAGCCCATCTAGATCACACCTCAAAGTCTGACAAGATTTTTTTTGGGGGGAGGGGAAATAAGGCTAACTAATGTAGATATGTTAATCTTCTTTATGACTTACTGCTTTCAGTTCAAATAAGTGTTAGAAGAGAAAGAATGTTTGATGTAGTGGTTAAGGTATCAGGCTAGAAACTAGGAGAGTGAGTTTTAGTCATGTCTTAGACACAAAGCCAGCTGGGTGACTGAGGAAGGAGGCAATGGCAAACCACTTCTGAAATCTTGCCAAGAAATATGTAGAGCTTGTCCATGCCAGGAATCAACAATGACTTGAAAGCGTTTAATTTCTGTAACATATTTTATTTATCCTTTTGGCCCTTAAACATCTGTCTCTAGACATTCTTAAATTGCTTGTTTTCTCCTCATGAACTATACTATGCTAAATACAGATATCAGCAAATGAATGAACTGGAGGTTTTCAGCCAAGGTAACCTCATTTTTTTCCCTATATGAAAAGGAGAAAAAAGAATGATAAGTTTTTCTCTGCACTCTCAGAAAGATTATTACATTACCATGTTGCTTTCAAATCCTCTTAATGGTTAATGCCTATGATCAGGATGTCTGTTCTGGTCAGAGGGTGATGGTGATGAGACTTGTAGTCCATTACATCAAGAAGGTGGTGGTGGGAAGCCAACACATGGCTAAGGATATCAACCAGCAAGCTTGATGTGAACATAATCAACCATTCCAATTCACAAAGTAAACACTTGTCCTGTCTTTATTTATGATACTTTATGTTATGTAATAAAATGCCACTCAGAGTCACTTTCTGTGAGATGGATAGCCATATAAATTTGCTAAATAAATAAAGTAGTGAAATGTAAACTTTAGGCATATAAACATCTAATTCAGGGGAGGAGAAAATGTCCCTTACAATGCCAGGGTCTTTGATATAGAGTATGCAAATCTTTCCTCCATATGTATCATGTCATGTTTAATGTTGAACATTGTGCTAAGTAACAATACAACTGGTCTTGTGTGAATTAAAAGATAGCAGGGAGTCCCAGCTTTTGGTATAAATGTAAAACGGATATTTGTTATTGTTGAAAGATTGCTGTGGAATGCAAAGTAATCTTGCTAACTGTTCTTTCTTGAACTAGAAATAAAAAAGCAAAGTCTCATTTCAGTTACAATTCCAGATGATTTCACAGACAAGCCCATGCAGATGTCTAGGCACTGATATGCAAATAGTTGGCCATTAATTTCTTCTGAGTTGTTTACTTCAATTCCCAGTCTAATCTAAAGCATGGAGAACTTACCCTTCTTCAAATATTATTTGAATATTATAATATTATTATAAATATTATAATATTCTTCAAATATCTGACCTTAATTTTTTTTGAGATCAGCTATGGTTGGATAGATGCTGCCATCTTCTGTTCGAGATATGGAAATGCCGTGAGACAAATTTCAACTATTAGCAGGAAAATCCACAAGATGTCCTCAGCGTTTCATAAGAATGCAACCGCAGAGCCACCTTGTTCTTTGAGTTTCTCCTATTTTTAAGCTACCAACACGAATATCTATGATTATATGCATTTATTATACATTATTCTATGCCTGTGAAACTATGTTTATATGACAAAGTTACAACAGAGATAAGGCACTACAACAGAATGGAAAACTTCCATAAACTGAATTACAGTCCAACATCCTGACAAGTCGCCATGCTGGCTGGCATCCCACCACTATATTAAAATAACAGATTGGCCAAAGTGCCATTAGTATCCTTTGATCTGCCAGGAAGCATTTCTATTTCATCCAGGCGATGCTAGTTACTATTCTATGATAGTTTATTTACCATTCTTTGTGGCAAGACCAAACTAATTAATTCCAATGTCTAATTTTTATGTTACTAGCAGAATACTGCTTTAATGAGCTTCTTAACGCTAATTTACCTGGAGGAAAGAAGAAGGGGCCATCTCTGTGCCAACAGCTCTTATATACCTTAATCTGAAATTAACCTGTGTGGCCAGACCCTCAAGACCTTTCAGCTGATTATACACAATTTGACTAATATATAGTTCATAGTTTTCATCAATAATTGACAAAATGTATCCAAATTCTTCTAAAAATGTGTATCTTTAGCACATTAGAAAGAGATGTTTCAGACTGACCCAATTAGAAAACATAGCTAATACTCTATTTGCCTCATTTTTTTCCCCAAAACCACAACCCCACGAGATTGGTTGGAGTGAGAGAAAGGGATTGGCCCAAAGGCACCCAGCTGGTTTTGATGCCTAAAATGGTCTTAGAATTTACACCTTCCCTTTCTAGCCTTTATAGCAGAGTTGAATCTAATATATAATATTGGGGCAAAGCAGTTTTAGCTTGCCATGATAGGGATCTGTACAGTAAAGGATTGTGCATAGAAATATCACACTTTTTTTAATAGAAGCATTTTTTATTTTTCCAATATAACTTGCACAAAGAATACAATAAAACTGGTATAAGATTTCATTTCCATAAATGAACCATTTACATATTTGTTTTCCGTGTAGAGTAATTTACACTATATTTTATCATCTATCTCCTATTCATATATGTACATTATTTACATTGAATTTTATCAAACATATCTTATATCTTGTTCACATGTGTCTCAGGTAATTGTCCTGTTTCCTTACTTAATATTACACAATTCTATTTCAACTCTTCTTTCCTTCCCTCTGTTTCTTCCTCTTCCCCTTCTCTCTTCTTCTCCTTTCTCTTTCTTTTCCTCCCTCCCTTACTACTTCCTTTCCCCCTCTTCTCTTCCTTTCCCCCATCTCCCTTATTCTACCTTCTTCTTTCTCCTTTCCCTGGGGCGGGGGGGAGGAGGAAAGGAGAGAGGGCAAGGAAAGGAAAGAGATGGAGTGGAAGAGTGAGAAGAAAAAGGAAGAGATAGAGAATGAAAGGAAGAAGGATTGAAGAAAGAAAAGGAGGAGAAGGGTTGGGAAGTTAGGGAGGAAAGAAAGAGGGAAAAAGAGAAATAGAAGCATAGAGAATAAATAAAGCAGTAAGAAAAGATAGAGAAGAAGAGAAGAAGATAGATAAGAGAAATATCACTATTCTTTTGTTGCTTAATATGTAGTTACTTTTGTTTGAAACAGTGAAAGATCTGCTTAGCAGGGCTCCAGTGCTATTTAGGATACTTGATAGTCATTGTGCTTTTGACTCACATTCATCAAAATCTATATTGCTTCATCTCATTCTGAATTTCATTGATGCTATTCACAACTGATCTCTTTGTTTTCCAATTGTCTGTTGTCATCTAAGAATTCTTTCATTTATTATATCCTCCCTAAATCTGTTCTCACAGTTATCCCCCTTGCAATTAGATCACTGAATATGTTGGACTATCAGAAGAAAACTTCAGAAAGAATATTTATGCCAGAGCCTTTGATGTTTGAGAAAGGATTAGTGTGTGTTGTATTGTATGAAATTATACACATTTGATTAATATGACTTCAAATATATTGTACGGACCTACATTCTAAAAAGATGCATGTTAAAAGAAGAAAATATGATTGGACTTATAGCAATCTCATAAGGTATCAGATAAGGTCTTGTATTGAAGCATTCTAAAATCTTTCACATATATGAAAATAATTTTAAAAATGGTTGTTTTTCTGACTTTCCCCAGTTCAAATTTTGTTTTAATCTATTGTTTCCTAAATATGTGAAGATTTTTGTTTCATTTCTTCTTTATGGCCACTACATACATGTTGATTAAACTGTGCCTATAAGAAACATTTTATGTCGATTCAGCTATGTCTCATAATAAACTAATTGAGTCACTAAGAAGTTCCACCACTGACAAACCATGGTAACTGGTAGATTTCCCAACATCTGTATGCTTGCCACAAGAAACACATAACATCTGCAGTGCTTCTAGATAGCTTCTGGAATACAAGTACAAAGCCCATTGCAACATTATTCTGCCAATGCTTGTGTCATGGATTTTTGTGTAGGGAAAAATGATGGACAACAGTTGGAAACATGGGAATTCTATAAATTGAAATCACAGTCAAATAGATCTTGGAAAATGATTGCAGAGCAATTCCTAGCCTGGAAGTATTATCAGATGGACTTTGTTTGCTGATGTGTTTGTGCACTAAGCAGTCTTTAATATTTCTTTAAGCTAAGAATATCCATTTTTAAAACTCCCTCATTCTAATATGTGGGTTGCAAAAGATTCGCAGCAAGAAAGAGACTTTTCAGAGGCTTCCCTGCTAGTATTTGCGTCATCTGCTGATGCTGCCAGCTCTTTATGGCAGAAGATTATCACAGATGGTTCCACCCACTTGCCAGAGGAAAGTCTTCCTTTGTGTACTGCATCCTGAGCTCTTGTTACAGCTTTTGCCAGTTTGAAAGAAGAATTAAAACCAACCATAGTCCCAAAGCAGCAGGTTTATACTAGTATATTAAAGCTGCCGTGTAATTTCTTGTGTCTTCTTTCATTCCCAAAATATTTTGCTAAATGTAGGCTGAGATTGCAACTCTGTTAGGGCCAAGAGGCTTCTAAATGTGCAATTACATAAGACCAACTATTATTGCATAAGAAAATTAGAACAGGTATTCTGATAGCAGCATTACAATGAGAAGAAATTGATTTTTTTTAAACTTTGCTCTAAGCTGTGCTTACTGTTGTATAGCAGCACTTCGATAATTCTCTCTGGGCTTTGAGTCTAAAGCAGGATTACGATAGGCAATCATCAAGGACTTTCAAGTTAAAGCAGTCTGAGAAGCTGAAAAAATACCCTTGTAGAAAGCAGTGGCAATTCATTTCAGTACTGTTGCAAAATAAAACACATGGATATGTCCCTTCAATGAGCCCGACCAAAAGGACACTTTATTTAATGTTTGCTTCCAATGCTTTGGATATTTCTGGTGCCCTGTGTATACTCTGTCCCCAAACCTGATAAAAATAAGCAAATTCCATTTATTCCAGTACGAACAAATTTAAGCTTATGTTTAATTATGCACATAAAATCAAGCCAGTTTTGCTGGAACAGAGATGGACTGTGATGTGTTTTCTTTTAATATAGTTTTGTTTCCTGTACATTCTGTCAAAGAACATCTTTGTAACACAGGGAAAAAAAAGGACAAAGTTTCAAAATTTTAAATTATTATGATGTGCTCTCATGTCTCGTGAATTTACAATTTTATGTGATATGTCTGGAAAGTATCTTGGGTCAAAAAGCTGCACCGACTGCTTATATTAGCCAGACATAATTGAAGTCTCCTGGATGATGACATTATGCCACTGAATTGCTTTATATACAGTGCTGTTTTTTAAGCTTCTCAAAGCAACTGATTGATAATTGTCTGAATGGTTAATTTAGTCATCTGATGGAAATAGTGTTTTCCAAGGATCCTGCTTTTGAGTGTTACCATAACAGAAATTGGGGCATACATTCAATATAATAAATAAATCTTAAAAATCATACTTTCAGTCCAGTGTATTCAAAACTGGATGCTTGCTTTTAACAACCTACATTGCTTCAACCCAAGTATTTGAAACATTTATATTATCCCACATGAGTGGTGAGTGAGCCAGTCTGGCACAAATCTCTTCTGAAAGTCGCTAGTTTCTGGAGACAGATGGCAGGAAAATACATGGCTTTTCAACTATTGTGTCCCTCAGTTGGAATGTTCTTCCAAGACAAATTCATCTGATCTCTCAATTTTTATGTTTTTGATGCCATTCAAAGACCTTTCTTTTTTCAACACCTGATGTACAGTACTGATGTCATGCAAGAATTTTTGCTTGCAGTTTTCATTCCTGTGTGCTTTTTATTTTATTGTCATCTGTCTGGCTGATTTAGTTACCTGATGGAAACTGGGCTTTCCAGAGTACCACCATGGAGAGAGCTGTGTTGATAGGTAGAATTTTTTAAAATCCTATGAAATTTAAAAAGCAAAATAATACTACCAAGCTACCTAATCATAATTAAAAATCCAGGCTGCTAAGGAAGTTAAACAAAAATGTGGCTGAAAGATGCTGATATGTTTATCTTCGTGTTTGCTTATCTGAGGATGGGACATCCTTCCAGGATAACATGCACATCCATTAAAAAGATAAAATCTCTATTGAGTCATGCTCAGTCCCTAGTGACTGCATCAACCCATCCAAAGCTACTTTTAGACCTTTGCTGTGGGGATGATAGCACTATGTCTTTAAGGTTTCTTTACAGGTCACCCCATGGGAACAGTGATTGAGACTAATTTGCAGAACACAGGTTTTCCCATCATGAACATAAGCCACTGGCTGTTTCTTTAGAGCAGCAATACACAGTCTCATTCTCAATACTTAAAAGTAGTGTTTTCTGACTTATGTGTCATTTTGTTCAACTGCACCCTGGATTTCAGTGTGCTTAAACCTGCCCACTTAATTACCATGCACTAGGATAGGAACCAGTGGTGCTATTCAGCCTAGTTGTACCGGTTCTAGTGAACTGGCAGAAGCAATGAAGTTTGGCCCCACCCACTCACCTCTGCCCTTTCCTGTCCTATATCCCTTTCTTTTTTTCTTTTTTACTCACCTGATTTGTGCGGGACAGCTGTTTTGTGCACCTCCGCAGCCTTCCTAATCACCCAGGCTGCCTCCGGTAAGAAAATACATGCATATTAGAAGCCATGCAGCAGCTCGATTGGCACACTCATGTGCACAGAACCAGTAGCAAAACTGGTTGGATTCCACCACTGGTAGGAAAGACCCTTCCTTTCAGTGTCATTTTGTTCTGGGCTGCTGACCCTCCTGCCATGTCCTACAAGGACCAGAATGGTGAACTTCTATTTCTTTTCTTAATTTCATTTTTTTACAAATTCACAGGCAGCATGGTGAAATGTGACCCCCCCCTTCTTTAACCAGTTGAATTTGACAAGAGTTCTGCCAGTTTTCCCTTGCAGCCAAGTAAAGTGAGGAATGATAAAAAAATGTAATGTTTTCTTTTTAAGTGGTGGTTGTACCAGACAGGAAAGTGAGGGAGAGTCAATGAGGGTGGGAGGCTCACACAAAACTACATAATCTCAAATTCTGTTGCTCACATAAAGGAAAACAATTTGCATATATGTTCCTGGAATGGGAGGATGGAAAAAGAAGGTAGGAATCCACCAATTGGGGCCAGTGGTAACTATAATCCATATAAGACACCATCATCATTAGAGCCAAAGAGGACGAAATGTTGAAATTTGGAAATGGATTCTTTTAAGCTTGCTGTCATCCCTGAAGCTAGCCTGACTGGGGCCATTTTGAGATTTCAGTGCTGACACACTGGAGAAGGAGGATAGGGAGAGGAGAATGGAGATAGTTGGAATGTTGTAGTCAAAACAAAATATTTTCTCTTGGGACCCAAGGACATTCCTGCAGGTGTTCGGAAGGAGGGGACTGGAGTCACCTAGGAACTGGACAGTATCCTGATTGGACCATGTTACTGATTGTATTGAGAAAGAGATAAACTTTTACTTTTAATTAGATGAAAACTGTGGGATGAATCAGAATTGGTTTTTACCAGCCTGTGCCAATATGACACATTCAATAAACCTAATATTTGAGGAAATTGCCTGCCTCAGAGTTTTGTTTGCTATGGGTATGACACTTGCTTCATTTCCAGATAGTATGTACAGAAGAGCTAAGCAACTTAAGGCTGCAGTGCAGAAAAACACTTAGTTTATGTGTACGATTGCTCTGTAATGGCTAAATCACCACTAAGAGTAATAGGCTCTATCTTTTCTCTGTCTAAGAATAGAACACTAACTGCTCATAGAAATTATTCAAGTTACAATATGAACATAGATTTTAATTATATTACTTGTTAATAACTAACCAGAACTGATCAATAATCAAATTGACAATTTCACCCTGCAGGTTAAGTAAGATAAACAAACAATATATGAAACAGATTTTTTTTAAAAAGACAGGCAAGACTGCACCCAAGTGTTGCTGTTGCCATGGGACATGTGAAAGTGGCTATAAGCCAAGTCCATAACTTCCCTGCTACTTAGACATTGATTATATTAAACTCTATCACACTTTGCGTGCCTTGGATGGAACCAACAGTGGAGTTTAAGAATGTGTGAAAGGTAGAGACATGTACACACAAAGAGGAAGGAAGGAAGGAAAGGAAGGAAGGAAAGGAAGGACGGAAGGAAGGACGGAAGGAAGCACGGAAGGAAGGAAGGAAGGGAGAAATATCTTGGTTCCTGGGACAGAGGCATTCTTCTCCTGAAATTGATTCTTTACCTATACTCTATAACCTTTGTTTTCAGACCCTTGGACAAAACAATCTGCTATTCTAATGATAGAATATACTGCTAATTAAGATACAGTAATGTGTTTGTTGTTCTCACACAAATTGAGGTGACTTCACTATCATAAGCTGTATGATTGGAAGACATTCATGCAAGATGCTTTGAATCCCTGTATCTCCAATATTGCAGTAGGGAATTTTGAAGACTACGAACTCTTCAAGATTCCCACAGAAAAACATTAAATTCATTGTCATAATGGCAGCATTTAAGAGCTCAGGAATGCTGGGGCACACTGCACTCTAGCTCTGTGAGATTCCCTTCTTTGTTTACATTGTCTTCAAAAAGTACTTGGAGAAGCCCAGTACAGAATCTTAACGATTTTGTTCAACAGCTGTTATTAGTTCATGATATTTCAGAGGAAGGCCAAATCTTCTCACATTCCTAGATGATACACTTCCTCATCCTTGGATGAAAATTCTTGTTAGGCTATGCACCTTGACTGCACTGTTACAAAACTGGCCTGATTTTCAGCCATTCAGAGTTGACAGTGGAAGAGCCCTATAAACGCATGAGTCAGTGGTGCTCCACAATGCTTGCAGATATGACATCATCCTAGGAAAGAGCTTCTGCCGGCTGACAGAACCACAAAATTGTGCAGCTACATGGAGCGGGAATTTGTTGTCTCCAAAAGACACTATGAAAGGAATTAGAGGAAAGCAAGGCAGTGCAAGAGATGGTGAAGGAAAAGTGTAAGTTCTTCACATACTGAAGACACTGGCCCAGCTTTAAAGGCTACAGAGCTATTTCTTGGTCTGTAGATCACTGTAAATGATGAGCATTCAATGACTTTCCAGTTATGAATCAGAGACACATAATGCTTCTACTGCGTCACTCAAACCCTGATTCACTCCACCTACTGCTAGAAGGCAGTTTTTTACCACAATGGTGGAACAAGCACACCGTGGAGTAGGCATAGGTGGTAAACTTTCCCATTTATTCTTTCCAGGATGAAAGGCCTCAGCAGATTCCAGAACAGTTGGCTGGTTTCCTGGTTAGAGAAAAATACGATTGCAGCTGGATTAAAAAATGCACAGAATTCCAAAGCCATCCAATAAACGTTCCATTGATCACTGATTTTAAAAAAGAAGAATATACATGTATATGTGTCTCTGTGTATTTTCAATGCGAGTATACAAAACTGATAGAAAGTAAGAAAAAGAAAAGTGGAGACGATATATAATTAAGTTTTCCACTCTCTGTCAAGTTGTATCATCATTGTATTCTTTTTCTCTTTTCTCCTTTTCGGCCCTTTTTAAATTACTAGATCGAGAAATTATCAGTTCAATCTTTTTCCTTTCTCAGCAAAACAACAACAACAAAAACCTTATAAGATTTCCCTTTCTTGTTTTTATTTTCCATGACTTAATTAGCAGTCGTTTCTGTTTTACAGCGCATTTTAATTTAGGCCAAAATAACGCTCCCTTTCTCTCTTCCTTACCTTTGCATGAATTTTACTCTGAATATTTTGTTCGTTCGTTTTGTCAGATTTGTGTGCCTCCCATCTTGTCTAAAGGTGACTTGGGACAGTGTACAACATTAAGAACCAGCAAATACTGGAAAGTATTCTTGTTCACTTCTCCTTCTGTCTCCTGAAGATCTGAAAGGGGAGATTCTATCCTGATGAGTTTGCAGCTTTTGATCAGTAGCCCCAAAACTGAGCAGAGATAAAATTGATCAGAATCATTCATGAAAGGGACAATGGCTTCCTTTGGCTATTCAACTAATACCTCGCTTCTGTTCACAGTACGTGAAATGCTCCTAGCAAATTCGAAGTTTCACACTACGTATTATTTGCATCAATTACTTTGTTTTCATGTGACTGTCTAGGGATGATGAGGAGGAGGAAGAGGAGGAGAAGGAAACAAAAACCCCAATGCAATCCTTGACTGCATTGTCAAAGAGGGATAAAAATCAAGACCACATGAATACTGCAGTGGCTCAGTGGCTAAGACGCTGAGTTTGTCGATCAGGAAAGGTTGACAGTTCGGCGGTTTGAATCCCTAGCGCTTCATAATGGAGTGAGCTCCTGTTACTTGCCCCAGCTTCTGCCAACCTAGCGGTTTGAAAGCATGTTAAAAATGCAAGTAGAAAAATAGGGACCACCTCGGTGGGAAGGTAACAGCGCTCTGTGCATCTTTGGTGTTTAGTCATGCCGGCCACATGACCACGGAATCGTCATCAGACAGCGCGGGCTCTTTGGCTTAAAAACGGAGATGAGCAGCGCCCCCTAGAGTCGGGAATGACTAGCACATATGTGCAAGGGGAACCTTTACCTTTAAGAATACTGCATCTAGATTAAAAGCAGATATATTTCTCTTAGGAATTATGAAGGGAGGATATAAAAAAGAATTAAAGTACTTAATTGTGCACATAACGACAGCAGCGAGAATAGCACTCGCCCAATATTGGAAAAATGAATCAGTGCCGACAGAGACCGTAATAATTCAAAAGATTTTTGACTGTGCTGAGATGGACAGACTCACTCTGGAGTTAAACGAGAAGGAAGACTCTGAATATTACAAAATTTGGGAGCGTTGGTATCATTGGATTAGTAATCGAAATAAGTAATTAAATAACTAAAGAGTAGATAATTTAAGAATCAGAAATTAGGAATAACTAAGAGCTTTATAACAGGTATTCACACTTGAACAAGAACTAATATGTAAATACTGCACTGTACGTTTGAAAAAAAAGGGACTGTAAATTACACAAAATATTTTTGTTTTCAAAATTTTGTTTGTTCTTTTTTAATGTATGTATGTAATTGTATGGAATGTTTTTAAACTATGTTTGTTTAATACAGATCATTTTTAAAATTTAAAAAAAAAAAAAAAAGAATACTGCATCTAGTATTGGTCACCACAATGTAAAAAAGATGTGGAGACTCTGGAAATAGCACAGATATGAGCTTGGTTAGGGGGCTGGAGGCTAAAACACAGGATTAAAACCTTCTTAAATGTGCACTGCACAGTGGCATCTGCCATTCTGACTTGCTCTGGGCTTTGCTTCCATTCCAACCCGGTATGTAATAAACCTAGAACTCCACTTCGAAATAAACATTGTTGTATTTAATGTGGCTTTCCCTCAGGAAAGTGCTTCCAGGATTGCATATTATATGGATCCGGATTTAGAACAGAGTTTCTCAATGCCAATGTTTTTCAACGTAAGAGGTATGGACTTCAACTCCCAGGATTCCCCAGTTGCTGGTTGGAGAATTCTGGGAGCTTAAATCCACATATTTTAAAGTTGATGAAGTTGAGAAACAACTGATTTGGAAAGAGTAAGTATGCAAGGAGAGTTAATCTGCCATTACTATGATGACAACTACTGTATGTTAATCCTTTCTTCCATCCCTCCATCCTTGTTGTTGTTAGTTGCGAAGTCGTGTCCAACCCATCGCGACCCCGTGGACAATGTTCCTCCAGGCCTTCCTGTTCTCTACCATCTCCTGGAGTCCATTTAAGATGACTGCTCCAGTGACTCCATCCAGCCACCTCCTTCTCTGCCATCCCCTTCTTCTTCTTCTTTGGCCCTCCATCCTATTGCTGCATCATCCTTTATATTCCTCCCAGTTCCTTGATCTTTCAAGAAATATAATCCATCAGAAATTGAGATCGTTTTCCCCTTGCAACAATAATAATGGTGAACTAAGTTGCAGCCTGAGGTAACTTCTGCTTACCCACCCCAAAAGTGAGGATGAAAATGACAGTTGTGCTGATTTCAGCTACTCAAGGAAACCTGAATGGATTTTACTTATTTGGAGAAAAAACCTCTTTCTTTCTTTCTTTCTTTCTTTCTTTCT
>JAEANM010005951.1:0-19049 GCA_017656035.1 Myanophis thanlyinensis
ATTAATCAGGTTTTCCCGCTCTCTGCTAACTGACACCAGACTTGGTGTCTACTGTAATTTGAATCAGGTATAGAACAATTTCTAAACATACATCTATTTTTATAAAGCAGCATGTGCCAACTAAATGAAAATATGTTCTCTTCCAGCAACTCATAAGCGTTTACTGCAAAACAGTTCCTCTCCAGCATCTCTCCAGCTCTCTTGGCAATATATGCTCAGAACATTATTCAAATAATGCTTCATATATACACAATGTGTTTTTGTTCGTATATGAATGCACCTTACTCATATATTTGGGGGAAGAAATCTATCAATAACAAAAAAGTGACAATACCTTTCCTTTCCAAACATAAAAGCTTTGGAGACGAAAAGAGAGAGAGAAAAGAAGCTGCCACATGCACATATCCAAGCTGCAAAGAATAAATGATAGCACAAATAAAAGGAAGAAGAAAAACATGAGGGAAGAAGAGTGACAGTTGAACATAAGGTATATATCAATGTGTGCCTCCATCTTCTCTTAATGAGTAGGCATTTGGATAGGTGCACATCACTGAGAACATAAAAAATGAGACTCCTCTTTTTAATTAGCACAGTATCATGAGGAAGATGCATGAGCAGGAAAAAAGGAAGAAATATAATGCAATTTGAAGAGTTTGAGCACTAAATGCTCACTTGACTGCATCAGATTTTTCCTTTAGCCAGCTAGAAATAGAGAATATGAAGGAAGAAGCACTACTTATTAGAAGATGGTATAAAAAAGTCTCTATGGTCAATCCATAAACATTGGAAGTTGAATATAGAACACTACAATGCTAGAAAGAATTATGATACTGGAAAACAAGACACTATTTTTTTTTCAATGCAGACAGAATTATTTTGCTTAAAATGAACAATCCAGTCATTCTTCTAAATCTGCAGAATTATAATAGCCTTCAACCAGTCCCAACCCATTTTATTAGCCCTCCTTTGTATACTAATCACATCCAACATTCGACAGATCTATTTTCAGTAGGATATGTTTTGTTGTGGGAATGATGAGACAGAGGCGTTTGGTTCAAAATAACAGTCTTCTTTATTCAGTTAACAATTTCCAGTCACTCCGAGCAAGATAGATAACAGACAGGGAGACAGCTCTTTATGCTTTTAGCCCGGCGTGTCTTACCCAATCAGAGAGCAGGGGTTTCCCACTCTGTTCCTTTCCGCCAAAGCTATGCTTCTTTTTTTATTCCCTTATATGGATATACTACACCCCTCCCATCTTAGAACGAGCTAACCAATCAACTGGTGACGTAGTCACATAAGTAAACTGGGCGTTGCCTGACCCTACTGGACCTGCGCACCTCATTCTCTCCTGTGGCAGCGACCTGTGCAGACAAGTCTGCTGCCACCTCTGGCCCAGACCCCAGAACTTTCGGGAACTCTGTTTCAGGCACGGCAGGGCCCAACACTGAGGAGGCACCGCTGGAACAATCCGGAGTCTCAGCTAAGTGAAGGGGTTCAGGGTCTTGGATTGGCAGTGTCCCTTGGTCCCATTGGGTCTCACTTTCTGGTTGTTCCACTATTTTACGGACCTGATCCCAGTGTCTTTTCCACACTTGGCCATCCTATACCTGCAAGCGATAAAACCGGAGACCTGTAATAGCCGTTATTTCTCCCGGTACCCACAGGGGGGGGGGCTGAATAGTTCCTGGCATAAACTCTATCCCCAATTTCAAATTTCTTTTGTTTATTTGTCTCAGCGTTGACCTTCTCCTGGATATAGTCAGGGTGTATTCTATCTAATTTACTCCTCAGTCTATGGCCCATTAACAATTCAGCCAGACTTTTTCCTGTTTTTGAGTTGGGGGTGATATGTTGTACCAGGAGTAACACGTCTACTTTGTATTGCCAATCCCCTTCCCCCCCATACGTTTCAATGCACTTTTTGCTAACTTTACCATAATCCCCACTTGGCCATTGCTCTGTGCATGATATGGGGCGACTAGTGCATGTCTGATTCCTTGTTCGGCCAGAAACATTTCAAACGTGTTTGTAGTGAACTGGGGCCATTATCCAAGACCTCCACATCTGGGAGTCCGTGGGTGGTGAAAAGTCGCCTTAATGCCTTAATTGTGGCTTCAGAAGTTGTGGAACTCATTCGCACAATTGCGAGCCACTTAGAAAATGCATCTACCACTATTAGAAAAGTTTGACCCTGCATGGGTCCTGCATAGTCTATGTTTGAATGCATGTCTATGGCCCCCGCAGTTTTTTCCACTCCCTGCACGGGGCAGCTGAGGGATTTGGTCTAGAGTCCTGGCATGGGGAACATGTGGCTACCCATTTCTCTATGGCCTCATCCATCTTGGGCCACCATGCGTAGCTCCTGGCTAACGCTTTCATTTTCACCACCCCCGGGTGCCCTTCATGTAGCAACTTTAAAATATCCTCTCGCAATACAATTGGAATTATCACTTGATTCCCCCATAACAGACATCCTTTCAACAGAGACAGTTCATGTCTTCTCAGCCAGTATGGTCACAGTTCATCTTTGACTGATGAGACGAGCCACCCCCTCCCCACCCAGCACAAAACTTGCGCCAAAAGTTTGTCTTTGGACATCACTTTGCCAATATCTGACACCTCCAAAATTCCGGGGGCGAACTGTTTGATGAACAGAATGGAGTCTGCTGGGGCAGGGTCCTCGACAGGGATGGGCAATGGGCACCTGCTCAGTGTGTCTGTGTGTGCCAGGTTCTTCCTGGGCCGATGTTGCAATGTGTAGTTGTGTGCCGCTAAGAAAACTGTCCACCTTGTAAATTGCAGCGACAGGATGGGAGGGGTGGGTTTGTCTCCCGCCAAAATGCCTAACAGCAGTTTGTGGTCCGTTATAAGCATAAAGTGTCTCCCATAGAGGTATTCGTGGAAGCGCTTGACCCCAGCCACTAGAGCCAAAGCGTCTTTGTCAATTTGGCTGTAGTTTCGTTCGGCTGGGGCTAGCGTCCTAGAGTAATATGCAATGGGGGCTTCCATCCCATTTGGCAGTACATGGCCCAGGACAGCCCCCACCCTGAAAGGGGATGCATCACAAGCTAAGATTAATGGAAGAGTGGCATTGTATTGCACCAGCACCTGGTTGGATAGTAAGAGGTCTTTAACGGCTTGGAAAGCCTGATGTTCCTTCTGGCCCCATACCCATGTGGCCTTCTTCCCCAACAAACGGTGTAAGGGTTCCACAATGGAGGCTTTGTGGGGCAAGAAGGCGTTGTAAAAATTAAGTAGCCCCAGAAACGCCTGCAGCTCTGCTTGATTTTTAGGCGTGGGCGTGTTTTTTACTGCTTCTATCTTAGATTTGGTTGGGTGTATGCCAGAGGCGTCTATGAGGAAACCCAGGAATTCAACCTGGGTTTCTCCTATTTGACATTTATCGTGTTTGAGGCGGAGGCCTGCTTCCTGCAGTTTAGAGAAAACGCTCCGCAATCTTTGTTCAAACTCACCTTCTGATGATGCTGATATTAGTATATCATCAGAATAAGGCACAATAGTGGCAAACCCACTAAGAGGCATTCCATGAGATTTTGGAAAAACCCCGGGGCAACACTTACCCCGAATTGTAACCGGTTGCATTTAAATGCTCCCCGGTGTGTGACGATTGTTTGGGCTTCTGCTATTTTTGTGCATACTGGTAATTGCTGGTATGCCTGGGCAAGGTCCAATTTTGCAAAGATTTTACCTTTCCCCAACTGGTGCAATAGATGCTGTACCACTGGCATGGGTTAAGCACTCTGCTGCATTGTCTTATTCAAGGTACACTTATAGTCAGCACATAAATGGACAGAGCCATTTCGCTTGACAGGGGTCACTATTGGGGTCTCCCAGGTTGCGTGCTCTACTGGTTCCAAGATGCCCTGTTGCAGCAATTTGTCAATTTGTTCATCTATTTTGCTCTTGAGAGCAAAGGGAACCCATCTGGGCTTAAGTCGAATTGGGGCGATATTTGGGTATAGGTTAAACGAAATTGGTTTTCCCCTATATTTGCCCAACCCATCGGCAAACAGTTCTGCGAATTCTTTTATCAGTCTGTTAACTCTCTCCACTAGTGCTGCTGGGTTGATCTTGTTCACTCTCTCAATGTGAAGCCCCAGGGCTTGGAACCACTCAGGTCCCAGTAAACTGGACAGGGCTCCCTCGACGACAGTCAGCTCTAACGGCCCCTTGAATTCTTTGAATTCTACTCAAACAGTCTTTCTTCCCACGATGGGGATTCGCTTCCCCTGGTAATCATTTATGATTGATTTCTGTGGCTTCAGGTGTTCTTTCTGTATGCGTGGTAGTACGCGTTGCAGTGTCCTCCACGCAATTATGGTCAGGGCTGATCCTATATCTACTTCCATCTCGCATGGAGCTCCCTCGATACTGATTGTCACTTTTATTTTATTAGTGCCTTGTTTGTTATTCAGGCAGACGCGAATGTGGTTTGTTTTTTGCTTGGACCTCCAATTATTCTTCTTTCTATTGGAGTCTCCTTCTGTCTCTCTTGACTTAGCGGGGTGTTTGTCGGATAGGGCTGCTGGCATGCTTATGCAACACACACGCGCCAGGTGTCCCCTCTTCTCACAGCATCGGCATATTGCATCTTTAAATCTGCATTCTGTGCGGGAATGTCTTCCTCCGCATCCAGAACAGACACCTCCTTCCCAACGCTTTGCTGGTTGTTTGCATCGGTACGATGGATTTCTTCCTCCCCACTCTGGTCATCACTGCTGTCCTCACTTAGTCTGTGCATGCTTCCTGCCTTTTTTGGTTTTGGCGGGCTTTTGCTTCGCGTCGGTTTCTGCTGGTGTCTGATTGATGTCGCTGATTTCTGTGAGCACTCAGCCACCCTGGTAATGCCTATAGCCATTGCCCGTGTCAGATTGGGCTTCGCCAATAAATTCTGCTGGAGATTGAGATCTCGCACCCCGCATACTAGCCGGTCCGTTAGCCGATCCTCCAGGTCATTGAATTCGCATTGCTCAGCAGCCATGCGTAGTTCAGCAATGTAGTCATTCATCAATTCACCTTCCCTCTGGCTTCGTTCGTTAAACTGGTGTCTCAGCACCATTCGGGAAGGGGCCGGCTCGAAACGTTCTTTTAACATTGCTTGCAGTCTTGTCCACGGCACTGAATCAACAGGAACGGGAGATGCAAGGGCTTTTGCGAGGTGAAGCACTCTCTTCCCGCAGTAGCCTAGGAACATAGCCTGCTTCCGATCATCACTTAGCTCTCCCAGATCGTTTGCTACTAGGAAACTGCAGAATCTTATCATAAACAATTCCCAGTCCTCGGCACTGGGATTGAACGGTGCTGGGGGGGGCTGGGTTGCCATTCTTCTGTCGATCTTCTGGAGCTTGTTCTGGCTGAACGCCCTTTAATCTCTCCCTATCCCACCTTCGTCGCCAGGGTTTTGTTGTGGGAATGATGCGACAGAGGCGTTTGGTTCAAAATAACAGTCTTCTTTATTCAGTTAACAATTTCCAGTCACTCCGAACAAGATAGATAACAGACAGGGAGACAGCTCTTTATACTTTTAGCCCAGCACGTCTTACCCAATCAGAGAGCAGGGGTTTCCCGCTCTCTGTTCCTTCCCGCCAAAGCTATGCTTCTTTTTTTATTCCCTTATATGGATATACTACAGGATAACTAATTCATTCATTTCAGTCCTACTGAAAGTCAACTAACTCTATCCAGATTCATCCCAAAGTTTTTATTAACCAGACTTTTATTTATCTAATGAGAAATATATGTTCATATCTAATTATAATTTGAAAGATACAAAGTCTAAACAAAAGCAGTATCAGCATTGCTTGCTACACTAGCTGTGTATGCAAATGGACCTGTCACACACAGGACCCATTACTGCATATGCAGTGTAATTTGAACACAGATAATAAACCAAAACAATACCAACATATGGAGGCAGCTGTATGATTTTGTAGAATCTATTTGTTGACTGGATGTGTGCATGCTGTCCCTCACCTGCCTTTAAGCCAGAAAATGAGTTCAAAAGTCTTCCCTTCAACTGATCTGACTATTAGTCATATGTCTCTCATACCAAACCACCTTTCAAACCATTACAATGTTCACAATGCAGCTGCCACCTTAAATAAGAGTCAGGAATGATCTATGAAGCACTAAGATGGGGTGTAGTATACAGTATATCAGATTCCACATTACATCT
This sequence comes from Myanophis thanlyinensis, assembly GCA_017656035.1. Classification (NCBI taxonomy): domain Eukaryota; kingdom Metazoa; phylum Chordata; class Lepidosauria; order Squamata; family Homalopsidae; genus Myanophis; species Myanophis thanlyinensis. The sequence goes on from JAEANM010005951.1 coordinate 6,200, forward strand.
GCCTAGTCCACTGAGAAACAAGTTAAAAGAAGAATGGAAGTTTATGGATGCTCAGAAGTCCTGAATATACAATATATCACTCACTAAACAAAAGCAAAGACACCACAACACTAATTCTCACTCATGGGGTTTATCCTCTGATTCTATTCAACAGTCAGGGTAATTCCAATTAATTGTAAGAAATCTATTTAACTAAAACAATATCTACATTTATGGCTGGATAAAGACTTCTTGGGGACTTTTTGCTTGAAATGAAAAAAAATGGACTTAAGATTTGTGGTTTTGATGATGGGGGGGGGGAACTGTATAATAGAACTAAGCCTTTTTCTAATCCTAAAAGGAAGAAATAATTTTGTAATTATACTATGTTGGCTGCAGAGGAAATTGGAAGCTTTTTCTTTTTTATTATTTCTTTCCATTCTTCTTTCTTTCTTTCTCTCTCCATCCTTCCTTTCCTCCCTCCCTCCCTTTCTTTTTCTAGTTTGTGTTAGCTTTAATGTTCTTTATAAAACTTTTAATAGAATTTATTTTTAAAAGGACTCTGGTATTGAACTGATGTTGACTGTTTGTGCTCTTATGCTTTGTTACTCCACTTAACAACATCTTAGTTAAAAGCTTAGTTAAAACTCTTGTATAACCTCTGCATTCCCCAACTTTGACTGCTGTACATCTGTCTAGTGTTTCAGCTGATTGGATTGCCATAAAGTCATGCTCTTTTGACTTTTGACATGACACATTTCAAACCCTGCATATTCTATCCCAATCCAATTAAGCTATTAGCCTTCAACAAATCATTCTGTTTACCTGCATTTCTCTACATATTCTGTTTTCCTGAACTGTTCTGATGTGACCCTAATTATTCATACATTAGTTATTACACATGCACTCTACATAGGTGTACCCTATAGAGTAATTGAACATTATGATTAGGAAAAATCTGGCAGTAAGTTTGCTAATTACTGCTTCAATATTTCTTAAGTATTGAAGAAGCAGCACTGATTATTCATTGTTTTTTGCCCAATTTAAGAAGCTGCTTTTAATCTTTAAAGGCCAAACTGGTTTAGGCTCTGTTCACTGCAAAATGGTTAGTCTATTTATTATTATGTACAGTTGGTAAGATCTGGAGAAGCTCTTGAGGGCACAGTTACTTTCAGAGACCATCTTAATTGGCAGTCATCATACCCAAATTATGGAATTCCCTTCATGATCTTTGTAAAAAAATCTACATCAAAGTTTTCTCACTTTGTCTTTTAAATATAAGTAATGTCTAGTGTTTTATCTGTGTCTCCATAGCTTATATTATTATGATTTTGTTACTTTATTTTAATCGTTGTAGTGCACCAATGATATTATAGCACAGGAACTCAATATAGAACTATTTGTTGTAATAAAATTCTAAATAAATTGCAATTGCTATAACTATCATAACTGCTCAAAAAAGTTTTAGAATTTGTAATTCTGTGAAGTTGCTGTGGAACATTTCCTTTTTCAAGAAAGCCCAAGAAACCAATTATCAGTTGCATAATAATTATCTATGCTACAGCCTCATTCCTATCCAATGATTTCCCCTAAAACAATAATCAGAGAAGAGAGTTCTAGTATATGTTCCCAGCCTATCTCTCCCCATCCCTCCAATGAAGGTACCTTCTGTTGAACATTTATCTGAAAAGGATTAAATAGAGTTTCCTCAGCATAGCTGTTCTCATAACATTCCTAGCTTTCTACACAACATGAAAGTATAGGTGTTAGAAAGGCAAATCACAAATATCAATACATTCATTTGATAATGCTTTAAAGAGGATTTTGCAAACCCAACAAAGATCCATACCTAAAGCAGGAGTGGGCAATTAATTTTCCCAAGGGAGCCATATTAGAAGCTGGGACCACTGTGAGGGCTGCTGTCAACTCCCTACTACCACCACTACCATCCATTGTTGCCTCTTATAGTCACTGCCATAGGCCAAACAGAGCTAGTAAAAGGACCAAATGTGGTCCATGGGTCATAAAACGCCCAGGTCTGATCTAAAGGGTCCAATTTAAATAATGTTACAACTTATAGTCAGCATAGAAAATTTTTGGAAGAGCCGTACCATTAAGAGGGGTTGAATGTTATGGCTATGAGTTCCTAAAACCTGGGCAACTGCAAAATTATTTTTATTTTCTGTAGGAATCTTCCTGAGAAATTTTCTTGAACTGCAAAATCCACACAGCCTTGTTCCTAAACTAGACTGATAATATTCACTGCTAATTGCTGCTGTTTTTTCTTCCACAAACACAATCACTAGAATGTTAAAATGGCATCAGACCTCAGGAGTCATTTGGGACCTTGACATGACAGAAAGCACAACATTGGAAATGCAAAAAAGTGTCTATTAATCATCTTGCAAAGCTACAGTCAGGATTTTCTATTTCAGAAGAAGACACTTCAGGAGGGAGCAATTTGGAACAAACCAATGACTGCAGACGGTCACAAAGCCTTTGTTATTAAAATAAAAAATAAAGGTCAGCTCAGGGGTATACTAGGGAGACATATAGATACAAGATGTTGCTATATAATTTCTGTAGTCAGAATGAGATTTCAAGATTTAAATACTTTTAGATTCAGATTTTAAAAAGATCAAATAATCTGAAGTATTTCAAACACCAAGGATAGCAGTGAAGAAAAGACAAGAGACAGAGATGGAGGTAGCAGAGATGAGGATGTTGAGGTTCTCTTTAGGAGTGATCAGGATGGACTGGATTAGGAATGAGCACATCAGAGGGACAGCTCAGGTTGGCTGTTTTGGGAACAAGGTCAAAGAGGCCAGAGGAGGGAGAGTGGTTATATTGGTAAAAGGATGTTGGAGATGGAGCTGCCAGGCAAGAGGTCAAGAGGAAGGCCAAAGAGGAGATATATGGATATGCTAAAAGAAAACATGAAGGTGATTGGGGCGAGAGTAGAGGATAGAGTTGGGTGGAGGCAGTTGATTCGCTGTGGCAACTCCTAACAGGAACAGCCAAAAGAAGAAGTTTTCAAACACCAAAGACAGCCAAAGTTTGCAATTGCAAGTGTGGAAGCAGTACAAATATCAGGATCAGCCAGGAATTGGAGACCTCTTAATGACATTTGATACGTGTCTTACAAGGCTTCAGAATGGAGCATTTCCCAGTTGTTAGATTACAACTGGGATGACAAGTTGGAAAGAGTTCCGCTATTGTCAATGTGCTTTTTCCTCTCTGTGAGTGGAGTTATTTGTCTTTGAGTGTTTGGGGTTATAGATTATGGGGGTGTTGTATTTTTAATCCTTGTCAGACATGAAGAATCAGGAACAGAATTCAAGAGGCGCCTGGACTTTGTGGATACATTAGGATTCTAGAATGAGCTCTCTCTTGACTCCGTCCCCGTGCTCTTACTAGCTCATCTCTTACATAAACTGCCAGGGTCACTTGTGTGGGATCGACAGCTCTATAAATCATATAAATAAATAAAATCCTGTCATTCCTAAACAAAGATAAAAAATGATGCTATATTTTCCAGACAAGGTTGGCAAAATAGTTGTTAAATATATAGTCAGTGCACTGTTGATTATTCTAAAATTGCCACCTGCACCTTACTTTTAAAAAAAATCATTAGTATTTCATTACATTATCAGTAGCAGGGGGAATTAATTTATAATAGGGGATGTTACTTACAATAGCATGGGGAAGAGACAGGGATCCTTTTTTTCTTAACCTTGTGATATTTAAGGACAAACCAAGTTGTATAGCAAAATCTTTTTTATAGATTCCTATAAGAAAGACTTCTTCAGGTACAGAAGGATACACAAACACATTCCCCAGAATAAAAAAGGCAGCTTGGTCACTCTGAACTTTCTAGATGTGTTGTAACTATCAGACTCTCCTGGTTGTTCAATCTCAACATCTCTGAGAGTGGTGGGTTGGAAAAAATTGAGATAGCTATCATGTTAAGGCCAGTAAAACTTTGATAGTTGGTGGAAGTGGTTAAGGTATAAGGCTAGCAGCTAGGAGACCGTGAATTCTAGTTCCACCTCAGGCACAAAGTCAATGTTGACCATAAGCCATTCTATCTCTTTCGCTTTCAGCCCTAGGGAGGAAGCAATGGCAAAATGCTTCTGAAATTTTCCAGAAAGAACTGCAGGGACTAGTCCAGGCTATTGACAGGAGTCATCTAACTTGTATGCATATAAAGATTTGAACCATGTGTTTAGAGTGTTTGATATGCATAATTTATAATAAAAAGCAGTCTGTACTTCCTGGAACTGTTCATGTCCAGTTAATATAACTAAGATATAAATAAATGCAACAAAATATTTATCTACAACTAATACCACTGTTTGTGTATTCAGCCAAAATGTCAAAACTATTTACAATGCAGCCTTCTCTTCTTTTTTAAATTAATCATAGTAGTGCTTTGAAAATATTTGACAAGAACTGGAAAAAGGCAATATATTCCTTGTATGATGTCATCTTTGGCCTTAACCACTTTTCCTTGTTCCTTCTTTCAGTGCTCCTCCTTATTTGGCCTTCTTCCAGCCTTCCTATCTACTTTTGGTTAAGTAGGTGTAATAGAAACTGCTTCTGGATCAGTTGTGCTATGGGCCTGTCCCCACCTAGTCCCAATTAAGTTGAGACATGCCTGCAACACAGCTCTGAAATTCAATAAAGAAAACTAGTGTTCTTTCTTTCCTAAAAGTTGTAAGAAAATTACGGTAATCTATTCCCCAGTTTCTATAAGTAATTTGTCTAACTCACAAATAAATACAGAGCGTCCTTTTTTAAAAGGAATATATTTCCAGGTTTTTAAAATGGCTGTTCATAGCATATTATTTCATTCATTAGAGTACACAACAAGAGAAAGCACAAAACAAAAGATTATTTGTTATTCATGACTGCCTCAAATTGGTAAAAAAGGAAAGGGATGGGTGAGGGAGGTGTTTGGCATGCTAAAAGTTGAATTATTCCAAATTTCAAAAGAACTGAATTAGTGTGTGTAAAAAGGATCTGCCTTGTCCACTCAAGGAATTGCTTGTTAATTGCTCATTACAGCTTGATATAAACTCCCTCAATCTACAGCACTCAAGCTGCAGGTCTACTCTCAGAGTGAAACAATAATTGGGAACTTTTAAATTTTGCACCTCATCATTCAGCAGCAAGTACTCTTCACTATATAATAGTTTATTCATTTAACCTTTTAATGCATTTATATATCAAAGTCATGCTAGATGGGGAATTTTGAGAGTTGACGTCCACCCATCTTAAAATTGCCAAGGCCAAGAAACACTGGTCTAAGTCCTTGTACAAAATAAGAAAAATATGAAAAATGAAAAATATGAGAGAAAATTAGTGTTTTGAGAACATTATAAATATGAATAGCAGACTAATAGAGTTGGAAGGGACCTTGGATGTCTTCTAACTCAATCCAGAAGTTGCAAATGACCTGGGCTCCAAGGAAAAATGGTCATATAATTTTTAAAAAAGAAAATATAAAGTTATAATCAACATTGTATTTAATAATTAACTAGCAATGTTTGAAACTGTTTTGAAATTGTCAATGTAAGAAGAGAAATTAAATAACCATGTCATTCCCATGTCATCAACTTCTGTACATTTACTGTGTGGTACATCTCTCTCTCTCTCTCTCTCTCAGAGAGAAAAGGGGAGAGAACAAAAGTGATATTATTTTTAATCTCTAATAATATCACTTGTCTTTTATTTTTATATACATAATCACATTTTCCTTTTTTTCTTTTAAATATAGATTCTCTATATATGTAATAGAATGGTATTTGAATGCTAAACTGAGTCTTTATGTAGATTCTATATCTATCAGCAATATTAGTAAATGGGTAAAGTATTTAAATGTATAAAAATTGTAGATATTTGTTAAATGGTTCAGGTCATAAAATCAATTGCGATTGGGAACGTGGACCAAAATAAAATTTATGAAAGTAGTCTTAATGTAAACAGGTTACAATTTAAAAAACAAAATGTAATCTTACCATATTCATTAAGGGCAGATAATGCTTAGCAGAGTACAACATCAGTTAACAATGGTGGTGATAGTGGTGGTGGTAACACTAATAAGGAAAACAATGAAGATTTATATGCAAGAATAGATTTTAATAGATCCCTAGCATTTACTGTATGCAACTAGTAGAGAATATACATTTCAGTCAAATGTGCACCAGAATTTTTTTATGCTTGATTACTTCTTAATATCATCATTCTTTTATCACCGCATTTGGGGATATAATATGAATATTTGTTGTGTATCTTGAAATAATGTAAATTGTATATTTCAGAAACCTATCAAGACATTGGTATGTTAATGTTTCCTTATTGAATGCTAATGAATCTGTACAAAAAATGTGAATGGAGATTTCACAATATTTTGATTTAAATTCAGAAATAACAAGTGCCCAATTTTTTGAATAGGAAACAAAGTAATATATTTGAAGAAGTATTATTGATTATATATCATACAAAAACATTAGAAATTAAAGGAAAAAATAATTTGAAGAATGAATTGAAACATTTATCAGCAGAGTCAGATGCCCAATTACTTTTGTACAGAAAAATGCAGAAAAAGAAGTATGAATTAATTAATATAATACCATAGTAAACAGAAATTATGCTAACAGGAAGGCAACAAAAGACACACTAAGATCTTGCTTAAAATAAAATAAAGATAAGGGAATGATTCCAATTATTAGAAGTGAAACAAATGAAACAAAAACTTTCAATGGATATAAAATGTAATTTTTAAAAACATTTATTCAGAATTGTATAGTCAATCAGATAATTCATTGAGTGAAATCTTTTTAAATAAAATTAATTTACTATATTTAAAGGTAAAGATAAAGTTTCCCTCATACATATGTGCTTATCAATCCCGACTCTAGGGGGTAGTGCTCATTTTTGTTTCTAAGCTGAAGAGCCAGCACTGTCTGATGATGATTCTATGGTCATGTGGCCGATATGACTAAATGCCAAAGGGACACAGAGTGCTGTTTACTTTCCCACCAAGGTGGTCTCTATTTTTACATGCTTTTGAACTGCTAGGTGGGCAGAAGCTGAGGCAAGTAATGGGAGCCTCACTCCATTACCTTTCTGATCAACATTCTCAGTGTCTCAGCCACTTAGCCACTGAATCCCCTTACCACATTTAGATATACACAAAACAACTTGCATTTGCTTCATTATCTGAGAGAACAGTTAAATAGATTTTAAAATGGTGAGTGCAACAACACAAGATTAGATTAATTCCCTATTGAGGGTATAAAATACCCTTTTTAGTGCCAAAACTTTGTCAATATTTGAAAAGATATTTAATAAGGAATTTTACCACCAGTTTTTAACTACATTTATATTAAAGTTATACCGAAACAGGTAATACTTATGGGGAGTGTTTGTTATCACCTAATGGTGTTAATTAATGTTGCTACAAAAATTTTAACAGTATGTTAGTGAATAGATCACAGCAAGTGGTATTATTTATTATTAAAATGATCAAGCAGAGTTTATAAAAAGTAGGCAAACAGGAACCAACATTATGTTAAACATACTGTATATCAAATGGACTTATATAAAAATAGAAGTATTCTATTCCACTATTGATGCAAAATATAGAAGCCTGTAGCAAACTGGCAGATTACTCTATTAACTGATCCAAATCAAAACTTATATCAATAGGTGAAAATTGTGTTATCGTTCCATTTAAGGAATATCAATTCCATATTTGTACTGAATCCAAAGGATTAAACTCAATAACATGTAGTAAAAGATATAGATTTTTTTCAGATATTAATAGATGAGAGTCATTAAACTCTATCCTCTAGGGAAGACTGAATTTACAGACTCAATATTATTGCCAGATTAATTTAGATTCTGAGAGGAATTCCAGTTTCTATAAATATTTCCACAAAATGAATTGTTTAGAAAATTTCTGTAGAGTTTTTTATTTTTATTTTAGCAGAAAATATATTTACCAATTAATGAGGGAGGTTTTGGTATATATATAAAACCTTTGGTTGGATAGACAGTATTAGGATTTAAATATACAAAAACTGGTATCTCTGTAACCAGCTTTGCCAATTAGAAAGCTATGGAATGAAATGTCTAATAAAAACATCTAATAAAAAAGAGTTTTTCCCATGCTAAATTGACTGTATGGTTGGGAAAGCCCAACTTTAAAAATTGTGGAAAAGATGGGGATATGGAAAAATAGGAAGCAGGGATATTGAGTTTAGACCAACTGATAGATGATGAAGATTTTTAACATACTTTGTGTTAAGAGACAAATATCATCTGTCAGATCTAACCTAATAACAATATTTATAATTACAAAATATGTTAATAACATTATTTGGACCAGCAGGATTTTAAGGTTAAATCCTTAAAACCAACTCCACCCTTGTTAAATCAATTTTATATGCAGATGCAAAGAAATTAGTGAAATATAGAAATATAGGTTCCTATATTGCCTAGACATTTGGGAAAGTATCTTCTAAAGCAAGAGTGTCAATGCACTTCAAATTATGATTTATAGTATACAAGAAACAATATTTAGAATTTATTAGATTCAATTTTGTTTGCACAGAAAAGGACTAGTAAAAACAGCACTTTGTTGGAGATGTAATGTATCTTTACAATGCCCTATATTTGCCAGGTTTTGTGAGAAAAAAGTGGATTATATAAATATTGTTGTATCACAATAGCTAACATTTTCCAGAGATAATATTTTTTTGAACCATATACCTAGTGCATAGAATCTGATAACTGAACAATTTACATGAGGGTTGCCTATAGACATTGATTTGTATAGATCATGGGTTCTCAAACTATGGCCCGCAGAACACATGCAGCCCACGGAGCGCATTTACCCGGCCCACCAGGAGGTAGCACCTCGCAAAGCATCATGGGTTGAAGCAAATGCAAATGAGTGTGGCCTTATTACAGGGATGCCATCTCTCTTCCTTTCCAGACAGCAGAGATCGGAGGAGGCAGGGTGGGGGCCAAAGGGGTGGGTGGGGCGAGGCTGGAGAACGGCGCTGTCATTGGCGGAGCGAATTGGTCTGCAGTTCAAGCTGCAAATGCTCCTTTTGCCCGGCGCCCCTCTGGCTCATGAGCGCGGCGGTCGGTCGGGTCCTTGGTGCCGGGGGCTGCAGGAGTGAGCACCGCTGAGGGAAAGAGCTCAGTTCCTTTGCTGGTCTCCCGGGTAGGAAGGGAGCGGGGTCCGAGCGCTGGTGGTGGACGATGATCTGAAAGGGACGGCCGCATGTTTGGGCAACCTCAGGCTCAGACCCCGCTCCCTTCTGCCCCAGGAGACGCCTAAAGGAGCCGCGCTCTTTCCCTCAGTGGTGCTCACTCCTGCAGCCCCCAGCACCAAGGACCCGACCGACTGCCACACTCAGGAGCCAGAGTATCTTGAATAATCTTGTCTTCTGATTGGATCCTTTCCTCCTTTCCTTCTGTTACATATCCAACGCAGGAGGGAAGCCGGAAAAGGCGGCCTTCAGTCAGGTATTCAGCTTTGTTTGGTGGGAAAGTTAAGGGGACGTTTGACAGCTCTACGTAAGGAGAGCCGCCGAGACTGTTGCTGCTGGTTTCTCCTTCCTGTTAATCCTTGAAATAAACTTGTTGCTGTTACAACTCCTGCCTTCACCCTCTGTTTAATAACACCTCCTGCCCCTTTCCCCCTTTCCCTTCCCTTCCCGTCCCTTCCCTTCCCAGGGACTTCCGTTCTCTCTCACCCCTCTCTTTTTTCCTTTACTGCTTCCATTCCCCGAGCTCTCCCACCCCCACCGGGCTCTGCCCATCGCTTCTGCCCCAATAAAAGAGTTGAAGAGTTGGATTAGAAACCAGAGACCAGATGACCAGTTTCTAAGCCAGGCCCGCTGAAACGCCGGAGAAGGAAGATTTTTCTTTCTGGGAAAGGAGTTTGGGACTGGGGGTGAGATGGGGGAGAGGAAGACGGGTGCTCCCCTCCCTGTGTCTTTCTCTCCCCTGCACACACACGTGGCAGACTCCCCACAAGGAGCCCCAGACATGGAGGACCCCAGCACGGTTCCCAAGAGGCCAGAGGGGTGCCGGGCAAAAGGAGCATTTGCAGCTTGAACTGCAGACCAATTCACTCTGCCAATGACAGTGTCGCTCTCCAGCCTCGCCCCATCCACCCCTTCGGCCCCCACCCCGCCTCCTCCGATCTCTGTTGTTGGGAAAGGAAGAGAAATGGCATACCAGTAATAAGGCCACACTCATTTGCATTTGCTTCAACCCATGATGCTTTGCGAGGCGAAAAGTCTGCGATTCTGCCACGATGGATACACTGTTTGGCTTCGTGAGAAAGTCCCAGTTGTGAGACCGCTGGGAATGCTCGGAAAAGTATTTCCATTAACCCAGAGACACGTGTCTATGGGTGATCGCACAGCATGCCATAACCTCAGTATCCAGCACCACCATAGGGATGAATGTCAATGGATAAGCTTTATATTGGCTTAGCCTTAGGAAATAGGAGGGAAGGAGGGAGGGAGGGACTAAAGTCCGGCCCTCCAAATGGTGTGAACTGGCCCCCTGTTTAAAAAGTTTGAGAACCCCTGGTATAGATAAACATAATGAAATATAGGACTGGTTTATAAAAAATAAAGTACTGTAAATTAAAAAAAGATACATATGTGTACTTGAATAATATTTGCATTAATGAATTATAATTCTTTGTTTTTATGACACATTGTAACCATACTATGTTTTTTCTTTGTAGCATTTTCTCATTTTTTTGGCAAAGTTTTTTGAATATGTTTTTCACTCTTCTCTTTGCAAGTGTATGCATCCCCATTATTATTATATTTGCTATTTTGCTTTTTCATTATTAATGGAAAAGCAATAAAAATACATTAAAAATAACATTGTATTAAGAAACTATACAAGAATTAGGTGACATTGTAAAAAAAGTAATATTTACAATACTAGATTTGGATCCTCTAATTTTGAAAATTCTATACTTTTCTCTATTCATTATGAAGTCTACAAGAGCTAAAATAATATGTTTTCAAACATATATTCATTCACAGAGTCTATATTGTTAAAACGGTGACCTTTTCATCCACCTTGTTTTCTAAATATATGCATACAAAATGCAACAAAATTGGAATTTCAGGTGATTAAGAAATTCCTCCAGTTATTCATTTTTTTAACAATTTGCATCCTGTTTTTTTAAATAATACTTTTATGAAAATATTAACAAATTAGTAACTTTTTTAAAAAAATATTCAAATAGTTGCATGTTTTTATTATTATTTCCTTCAAAGAAAATGTGTTCTTAGTACAAATCGACAACTAGAAAATGTATGGAATTGTCATGCCTTTACTATAGCTAAAAGACTGATGTTGCAGCATTGGAAAAGTAAATGTATGACTCCATTTATCCAGTGGATTGAAGATATGATTGCACTTGTCACTGTGTGCTTTGTCACCTCTGAAGCAATCTTCTGAAAGGAGACGAAAAAGTATATACAGGATAGACAAAAAAAAATCCATTTTCTTGTTGCTGGCAGCTGAATATGTGGGTATAAATAGAATGGAAATCAGTATTTGAAGTATTTTTCTTTCATATTTAATTTAAAATATAGTGTAGGTACAACTAAACGTATGAACTTGGAATCCATTTATTCGAGTAGCCTAATAATATTTTCTGTGACTAGCTGTTGAATTCTTTATGGTCTCATGTCTCTAACTCTGATATTGATTTCATCTGAATCTGAAACACAACTATTGAACTTGGAAGCTTCAATAAGCAATACAATAACTAGTAGTTTGGAATATTCAAATCATAATTTTATTTAATTTTTTTACCATAGAAAATGTAACAATCAAACATGGAAATTATTTCTGACAACTGCTATATCATTTCAATACATAAATTAGGTTGTATATTTTAATCTGCTGTTTTATTAAAGTTTCATGATTTAAATCAGGTATATGTAGCATGAACCATGCACTTAAACAACTAGAAAACGGCAGCTTCCCCGGCATCTGGATGATGCTGTATATCTAGATCCTCTCCAATCGGGCTTCAGGCCTGGTTTCAGCACAGAGACGGCTTTGGTCGCGTTGGTTGATGATCTCTGGAGGGCACAGGACAAGGGTTGCTCCTCTGTCCTGGTCCTATTAGATCTCTCAGCAGCTTTTGATACCGTCGACCACGGTATCTTGTTGCGGTGGCTGGAGGGGTTAGGAGTTGGAGGCACCATCTTACGGTGGTTCTCCTCCTTCCTCTCCGGCCGCTTGCAATTTGTGTTGGCAGGGGGGCAGAGATCGACCCCAAAGCCCTTAATATGTGGGGTGCCTCAGGGATCAGTGCTCTCCCCCCTGCTGTTTAACATCTATATGAAGCCACTGGGCGAGATCATTCATGGCTTCGGGGTGAGTTTTCATCAATATGCAGATGATACACAGCTGTATATTTCCACCCCTGGCCACCCCAACAAAGCCGTCAAAGTGATGAGCCATTGCCTGGAGGCCATGCGGAGTTGAATGAGTCTTAACAGACTTCACTCAACCCCGCCAAGACCTAGTGGCTGTGGTTTCCTGTGCCCAGATACAGCCAGCTTGAGTTATCGCTGGCCGTGGGGGGATTCTGTCCCCCACAGAAAGGCACGCCATCTGGGTGTCCTCCTGGATGTACGGCTGTCGCTGGAAGATCATATCATGGCCGTCTCCAGGGGGGCCTTCTACCAGGTCCATAGGATTGCCCAGTTGCGGCCCTTTCTGGATCAGGGCGCTCTTCGCACAGTCACTTCTGCCCTTGTGACCTCCCATCTGGATTACGCCAATGCTCTCTACATGGGGCTCC
>JAEANM010005952.1:0-19049 GCA_017656035.1 Myanophis thanlyinensis
ATTAGACAGACAGACAGATGTTTTATATAGTTCACAAGCCTCCTTTTAACTAAATTCTGGTAGAGTGGTAGAAACTGGCATTATTCAAATTTTAAGCTGCAGAAGTCAGCTTAAGACTAAAAACCAAAAGGTATAAGAAAACTTTCTCACCCATGGGATAATCTCTCCAAGGTTGGTCCGTTGCTTTCCTTATGAATATAATGGCATTATCTAACTGCAGTTTCACATATCGGCCGTCAGAAACCTTTGCAGTAAAAAGATAAATCAAGAAGGGCAAAACTCTAAAACAGTTTGGACTTTTTCTCCTGGTACATTTACCAGCTCCAGTCATGAACCACGTCTTCCTGTGCATATTTGGATTTCTGAAACAAACCAGAATTACTTTGATTATCACTGGGTGTCTCTTCACCATGAAATCCCTATAAAAGCTCCTTTTTTTTTTTTTTGCTGTGTGCACTGGTTGCTTTCGCAAGCCATTTCAGGCCATTTCTAATTCTGTGGTGACGGCAGAAAGTCTTTGGGCCTAAATTTTTGAACTTCATCTTTTAATCGTTGTGGTTTGCTGTCCTGTTAACAAGAAGAACAAAACTTGCACAACTTCTTTGGAACAGCAAACAGAGCCCCCCCCTTTTCTGGGAGGGAGATGGGTGGCTTGAAAGAATGATAAATACAGTAAATGCAATAAATAAATATTTGCTTAAACTGCCAGAGTCACCATTTGTTAAATTTTGGATCGAATTGCATTGTGAAAGGACTGTCTACTGGGAGCTCTCGGTCCTCACGAGTGAAGAAATGACTTCAGATGCTGTCTTGATTAGCTAGAAAAGGATCAACATAGCAACAGCACTTAGACTTATATACCACTTTATAGTGCTTTACAGTCTTCTCTTAAGTTGTTTACAGAGTCAGCCTATTGCCCCAACAGTTTGGGTCCTCATTTTACCCGCCTCGGAAGGATGGAAGGCTGAGTCATTCTTGAGTCAACCTGGTGGGATTTGAACTGCCAAATTGCAGTCGGCCAGCAGTCAGCAGAAGTAGCCTGCAGTACCACACTCTGACCACTGTGCCACCGAGGCTTTTCATAGAATGAAGAATCTGCTATGATTCTGACTCTGATCACTCAACATTGGGATGCCATGTCCAATACCAACATTTTTATTCTGGGTAACTTAATTAACTGTTGGAACACCAGTAGAGTAGACAGCAAGAGAATGAAGAAAACAGAGTTGGAAGTAACCCCAGATGTCTTCTAATCCAACCCCTTTCTCAAGCAGGAAACCGTACACCATTCCGTTAGTGCCACTGATGATGCTACCTAGTTTGGGTCATGAAATGTCTGCAAGAAAACAAGCAAGCTCAGAGAGCACCAAAGACCTCTCAGGTCAACCCTGAGCTACAAATATTCTCCGTTATTGGTTGTCCAATCTCTTCTTAAAGACCTCCAGTGATGGAGCACCTACAACTTCTGAAGGCAACTTCTGTTCCACTGGTTGATTGTCCTTACTTTTAGGAAGTTTCTCCTTAATTCCAAGTTGCTTCTCTCCTTGATGAGTTTCCATCTGTTTCTTGTCTTGCCTTCTGGTGCTTTGGAGAATAGCTTGACCCCCTCTTCTTTGTGGCAGCCCCTCAAATATTGGAATAATGCTGCTATGTCACCCCTAGTCCTTCTTTGAAAGCAGAAGCAATTTATTTGCACACATCAATGTCAGAGTTTAATTTGAATATCTAGTTAATATTGATCATCGGGGTGAACCAGAAGATGTTTATAACAAGACCTTTTGGCTCTTGAAGGAAAGGATAGAAATTCAGGACATACATCAGATTTAAAGAATGAACAGGATTAGCTGAGAGATTAAGATATTGCACAGAAGAGAAGGGAAATAACACTCCAGTGTCTCTTACCAGCGTGCCTCCAAAAGCTTATAAGATTAATGTGGAAAAATGGGTTTAGTGATATTCCAATCATTTCAAAAGGATAAGTGTGTGCCATGTACAGATATAATTGCATTTATTTGTAAGCTTCTTATCAGCTCTGTTGCTTTTATGAAGAGGTCGCAATTTTACATGAAAAGAAAAGGCTATGTGAAGGTAAGATTGAAAGAAAAACAGATCACCGCGTTATTTATAGTACACCAAGGACAAAAACTTGATATAGATGGTACATCATGAAGATTTGATCTCTAATTTATTTACTGTTTAGGTTTTCATTGCAGTTCTAGACTCTCAGTTCATGCAAATTTTGTTATGAGTCATGGATATTACTCCTACATATATACTCCACATCTTGCTAAAGCTAAATGCCTGTGGAGTTTCTCGGCCACCCAAGTCATGGTTGTCCCAAAGGTGCTCTTTCAAGAGGCAACTGGTCTTCCTTGGTTTTCTTTGAAGATGTTTCTCTTCTTATCCAAGGAGCTTCTTCAAGGATTGACACTCCTTGCAGACAGCTGGTCATTTGCATCCTTTTTAGAAGGTCATTGAACCCGCTTGGAGGTTTATGTATGTCCTCAAGTTCTCCTGAGTAGCTCGGATGGGTGTGGAGCCTTCTTGGCCAAATGGGTATGGAACCCACCATCCAGTCAGAGCTGAAGAATCTTCTTGGAGGAGAAGTGAAACATCTTCAGAGAAAAATCAGAAAGTCCAGTTGCCTCTTGAACAACAAACAAAGCACCTTTGGGATAAGCTTAAAGCTAATAGCAAAAAGCATGAGGTAATGAAATAGAAGGCACAATTTTTCAAAAAATTATGGACTGTGCAGAAATGGACAGACTAACTCTGGAATTACAGGAGAAGAAAGTCTCAGAGTACTATAAGATGTGGGAAAAATGGTACGAATGGATACATAAAAGAAGTTGTAAATAAGTAGGAAAGTATATTGTTGGATATAATGACTATATATATATAATGAATGTATATATTATATGATATAAATTTGGTTAATTGATGGATAAAAGTGTATAAGAAATAAGGAAGATAAAGTGTTAGAATAGTATAAAAAACAGTATTAATTGTGTGAGCAACACAATTTAAACACCAGTGACATAGGTACTGCCGAAATTGTACTGTAATTATTAGAATTAGGTATGTGAATGGATTTCGTGTATTTTAAAGTGTATATATTTAATAAAGTTTGTTTTTAATTTTTTTTTTTTTTAAAGAAGGCACGAAGAATTTAGAAATGGAGATTTGATCCAAGACAGAAAGATTAAAGTTCTGCCTTTCTGGTTTATTTATTTATTCATTGGAGAATGTGTGTGGTGCAGTTTAAAAAGAGATGGGCTTTTGATCTTACGCTGCCATCTTGTCCCACCCGCTTCTTTCTGTAACCATATCTAGTGCATTTTAAAAGATAGAAGGCAAGCAGGAAGTTGATGAATAATTTCAAACATAGACTGAAGAATCTGAGTGGGAAATCTGCATTCAATACTTGAGCCACAGCAGAAAACGAGTGAACCAAAGTGGGAGGAATGTATGTTTATCAGATGAGCCGTTGCACATATTGATGGTTTTCTGTTGTTCAAAATCTTCTTTGTTCCTGGGGATATTGGGCAGCGCAAAACAGTGTAAAGGCTGTTGTTGTTCAGTCACTAAGTCATGTCTGATTCTTTGTGACCCCAAATACAGTTTAATAGTCATCTCTGTGACATTAAGCATGTTGAAAGAAGAAAGGAAGGAAAAAAAAATGAGAGGAAGAGTTATTCTGAGGTAGAATTTGAGGCTTTCCCCCCTGCTGTTCTTGTGATTCAAAATTTTAAAATCAACCTAATTTCTTCTGCTAGGTCAATTTTGAACATGCCCAGAGATGGGGTGGGGGGAGGTGGGAGGGAGAAGGAAAAATCTGACCCACTGGACTGTTTTGAACAGGTGCTGATTAACAAAGTAATTAATGTGAAGTTTTCGACCCCAAAATGCACTTTGACTTTGCCAGCATATGGTGTGATATCCAGAGCTGTATCCCATGGAGATGATCCATTGGGCCAACAATAGAACAGATTCCTTTTTCTTTCCAGTCTGATGATCCTTTAAATTTGCCTTTAACGGAGCTGCGATTGCAATTATTTTAACTAGTTCTGTGCTCATTTGGGGATGAAAGTGGGCGATGAGAACTTTGTATCACCTAGACCAGCTCTCCTTTTTATTCCTCTCTCCAGATAAATTTTAATTGCTTTTGAGTTAGAAATGTATGCATTAATCAAATATCCAGGTTTTAAGTTGAACGTACATCCCACAAAGTGGACCAGAATGCTCACAATTGAAAATGAAACAATGAAACAAAATGATTGACAGGAACATTTTAAATAATGCACAATGCTCTTGTTGAACTACAATAAACATAAACAACTAAGGGACTTATACGTACATTTGGATGCCCTCCAAAGCAAAAAAAGAAAAGCAAAAAGAATAGCTATATTCAGGCTGTTTTATGAATGAAGTTCAACGACGAAATTTTGATCTTTTCCTTTGTTTCGGTTTGAAGTTCATATGCTTCAAAACAGTTTTCAACAGAGAAGAAGTATCACTTTAAAACTTCAAACAAAATGAAAATCATGATTAAAAGTTGCACAAGAGAAGTATACTGGTAAATAGCTGACATTAATGCTGGTTAAAAGTCTTGGTTATAGCCCGGGAAATAAATCATGAACATAAAGGAAGAATGAAACTACTTAATTAAGAAAAAAAAAACAAACTTCAAACATCAGAAACACATCGGAATTACAGCCTTTGAGGAGGTAGGGGCTCTGGCTTTTCTTTTTTATTTGCTTGAGTTTTGCTTACTGATTTTAAATTTGTTTTAATCCTGAGAGTCAACAGAACATGAATGAGGCAACCATTTCTGTCTGCGCTTGTTTAAATTTACTGATAAATAATTAAAAGATTTCAAGGGAGTAATATTCTTGCTTGATCATTTTATTAAAAAAAAAACACCTTACTCCTTTTAAATCCCTGAATTATTTTTATTTATTCATCTTTCTTGGTTCACTTTTACCCCTGACATTCTCAGAGTGGTAGATCCAGAGAGAAATATCGTTCAGAATTGCTGTTCCCATTCTGCAGGGCAGTTCCCACGTGTTGGTGAGAAACACATCTTTTCCAAAACATGTGAAGAATGGTTGTGGGAATTGGGTATGTCTAGAAAAGCTGTATTTCCAATATTTGAGGGGCTGCCGCAAAGAAGAAGGGGTCAACCTATTTTCCAAAGCCCCCAAAGGCAGGACAAGAAGCAACAGATGGAAACTCATCAAGGAGAGAAGCAGCCTGGAACTAAGGAGGAATTTCCTAACATTGCGGACAATAAACCAGTGGAACAACTTGCCACTAGAAGTTGTGGATGCTCCATCACTGGGGATTTTAAAGAAAAGATTGGACAGGCATTTGCCCAGAATTGTATAGGAATTCCTGCCTGGGCATGGGGTTGGACTAGAAGACCTCCAAGGAGCTCCATTCCATTCCTCTCCTCATTCAAACATTCCTCCTGCTCAAAATTTGGAAATCGCCACAAATATTCCTCATACTAGGAATCCGGCTTGCTACAGATTTCACGATGTTCTGCAAAGGAAAAAAAGCTACAGCTTTTAGAGTTTTTAATTTTAAAAACCCAACATTTAACAATTGTGGAACATTTGGAAATCCTCAACTTTATCTTAGCTAAGCAACACTAGAGTTGTCATGCAAATAACTCAATATCCTTTTTTTTTTTTGAGGGAATGCTTAGTCCTTCAAGAGAGGTGACTTGTCTCAGTGAAGAGTTAATCAAACCAATCTTCAAATTGCTGAGTGAAAGCAAATAAAGGTTTTAACTTAGTTTGCACCATGCAAGGTGAAAAGGGAAAAGCATATTTCCTGTACTGTTTCCAGTCCTTTACTACACTGATCCGAGAAGGCCTCTAAAATGCTGTGGCAATGCTGAACTGTGTGACCAACCCTATAGAACTAGCATGGCTTCTATGCAGGTATACCAAAAATCCAGTTACTATGGAGATTCTCCATCATCCAGGTCATGGTTGTCCCAAAGGTGCCTTTTCAAGAGGCATCTGGTCTTTGTTTTTCCTTGAGGACGTTTCGCTTCTCATCCAAGAGGCTTCCTCCAGTTCTGATTGAATGGTATAAGATGGAAGGATTTATATTCCTTGCGGTCATCGGGTGGTTAGGGCTCTTTCTGTTTACAATACGAAGAGTGCGAACGGCCGTATGACTGCAGGGAGTATAAATCCTTCCCTCCTCCACCATTCAGTCAGAACTGAAGAAGATTCTTGGATGAGAAGAGAAATGTCCTCAAGGAAAAAAAATATGAAAGTCTAGTTGCCTCTTGAAATAACTCACAAGTTCAGTAATCGTTGGAATGACACTCACTCCAGGCTTTTTCTTTTTCTTGATATTTTAAACGAGAAAAATATTACAAGGATTTCATTATGAGCTTCTGAATTTGGGTTGTCACAGGTTGATGGTTGTGTTACAATCAAAAATGAAAGATAAAAAGAGTGACAGTGTGGTATCCTACAAGGAAAGGAGCAATAAACTAAACCCTGGTTACATTTGTTGTTTGTTTCCTTGGCCAAACTAGAAATGTGGAGTGCTTTCAATTTTTAAAAAAGTATTATTTGCACATTAAGAGATTAAATGGCATTGCTGTGTTCTCAAGTGTGTAAGATATTTTTTGTCCCCAGCCTTACGGGTTTATTTCCTCTTCTTTTAATCTGGAACGTAAGTAAGGGATTATGTTCATGCAGTAAAAAATGTTTCTGAGTAAAAATTCCACCTATTTCATGCATTATAATCATAGATCAACATAGATGCATAAAACCCATCATAATTCACCAATCAAGCAATAGCGAAAAGTGATAAAAAACATTGTTTGAAGTTTTAATAAAGGCTTACTAATTTTAGTTACTTAAGTGTACCGCCATATATCCATAGCTGCTAGGCAAAATATCACAACATTTTTAGGCCAGGGTGATGTGTCAGTTCTTCAGTGAAGGGTTTCATTAATCTAGCATGGAGGTTCCTGTAAAAAAATTACAACATAATAAGATACAAAGGAGTCACTTGGGATAAGATGTTCACGGTAGGAAATTAATTAATGGAAATTTCAGTAGCTTAATATTTCAAATGATTTGGTCTAAGAAGGTGTGATATTCAGAATGAAAAGAAAAATGTTAAAATCAGAGAATTGTAGGGATATGTAGAAATAGAATAGACATTTTTTAATTTGATTTTTTCATGCTTAGTTTCCGGTAGGTTCAATTAAGATATATGGTAGTTGGTTTTTATATCTCCAGACGCGGCAATATTGGTTGAACTTTTCTGGCTGCAGATAATAAGCAGGATACTACTACAACCAGGGCCCTTACTCTTCTAGGAAAATCAGAGTTGTGTGTTAGATTGGGATATCAAAAACACCCTGAAGAAGGAAAATTTCATTTGGTTGGATGAAAATTGCACTCAAGTCTCTATTAATCACCAGGTTTTAAATTCCACCTAAAGGAGCCTTTGCAATTTTAGTTTTGTTATTCCAATTTGTGCAAAAGCATGGGTACTTTTGTAGATACAGGAAATAAGCTTTATTCTAATTTTGATAGAAAATAAGTGCATGCCATCCCTTTCTTCTTGATGTCATTCTCATGGGAAGGAAAAAAGACGTTTTCCCAGAACCTAGGTAACCCCTGATGACCTTCACACATCAATAAACTTAAAACGTTGCCCTCAAAAGTATCTCAGAATTGAGTTTGAAAAGCAGCCCTTGAGACGAAGACTAAATTCAAAACTTCTTGTAGAGTATAGCATAAAATTGGTCCCATGTTACGACTGCTTCTTGTAGCCTTTGACTGCCACAGTACTCCTGCAATTTTATTACATCTGGGTCATGTTAAGAGAACTTGCATACCCAAGTCATGGGCTGCTTTTTCAAGGCATTTAGAACGTAACATGTACATAACAAAATGTTGATTGTGTGACAAATTACTCACGTGTGTGCCAAGCAGTCTTAGTACATTTGTGTTTTTTGTAGGATCGGTCAACTATGACCTTGAATTCAGAAGATTTTTTTCCCCTGTTTTTGTCTCTTCAAATTGCTCTAACCTGCTCCACCACCCACTCCCACCCCTTCCAGCACACCACAACAGTTCAATACTGAATAAATCTTACTTGTTTGATCTACAAGAAATTGTTACTGTCAGCGAAACGTCCCACAGTGCTGTTGTGTTTCAGCAAAGCCACAACTTGCTTCTTCTTCCATAGAAATGTCTAGGAATGTTTCCACTGCATTGAGTCGTCTGAAATAATAATAATAAAAGCCAGGCCTTTGGACCTGTGTTAACTGGCATAATGACCCCACTCCTCATTCCAGAACAGCCCTGCTCTTGCACTGGCAGATAGAGTCTGTGGCCTGGTCAGTCTTTTAATGCCAGAGAAGCAAAGAAAAGGACCCAAAGGAAGCTGCCATTTTGGTTGGAGAACTGGATCCTGTTGATGGGAAGTACGCTTGGGATTAACGGCAGTGCTTGTAGTGGAATCTATGGAGAACCCTGGAGACTAGAAATTAATTCAACATTGGCTTTCCTACTGGCTTTACCTGCGAGAACTGATCAGGTTGGAATTAAAGATGATTTTGGAACTGTGCTTTGTTAATGTTGGCGATGATGATTCAGATAAGGCACCTTGGTGGAGACCATGGAAAGTATCCACGGGCACTTTTGGCCTCCTGAAGGCTACATGGGGGGGGGGGGGGGGGAGGGGCATATGCTAACCTATACCACAAGTAATCCTCAATTTACAAACAGTTCGTTTAGGGATTGATAGTAACATTGGGCAAATTTCACTTATCAGCTGCCTCACTTAGCAATGAAAATGTTGAGCTCAAGAGAGGTCATAAATCAAGGGCTACCTGTGTACCCAACCAGTCAATTATTTCTGTATCTTTTTTTCTGAAACTTTCTGAAAGTAATTTTGTTATATAAGGGAAGTGTTTTCCCAAGTTGACTGGTTGATGTCCACAACTCAACTTCAGGATATTTTGGTCATTTGAATATTGTTGTTTTTCCTTAGGACAACTCTTGCTGGTTCATTTCTTGGTTGTCCCTCCGTAAATGTTTCTGGCAAACATTTGTCAGGTTGTTTTTGGGAGGTGGTTTAATGATCTTCCTTCCCTCCATTTCATGAGTATATTCCTTTAATGCTGTTTGACTGTATTATTTTTAGGGTTGCATTTTATTACTTGTGGTTATAAGATACTTCAAGATACCTCTGCATAGTGATGTTCCACCAGTGAGATTTATCACAATTCAATTTGATAAGTGCAGTTATCCGTTCACACTTTATATGTTCATAATTCAATTACACTAGGATGGATAAACCAGGGCAGTGACAATGACCTCGGTTGTTTAGAGGCCCTGGATGAAGCCGGATAGATTAAAAATCTTTCCTGGGTTTACAGATGGCTGCTGACTGTGCGAGATGCTAACACACTGAGAGAAGAGATCACAGCCTCACACATTTTGCATTTTTGCTGTATCTAAGCAGGGACACTCAAGAGCCCAGAAATAATCTATTAGTTGACTCTTGGAGATTTAAAGTCAATGCATCCCAATCTATAACCAGGATTTTAATAATGCACTTCAGGATTCATGACCGAGCAACCTTTCTGCACAGACAGGAAAGTATTGTTGACTGGATGTGTGAAATTTATGTAGATAATCTGCTTAAAAATATTTCATTTTGCCCTGGTTTTTATTTTTATGTCCTATGCCAAAATTGGAAGTTTGTTTAAGGGTTGCAGCACCTCTGCTAATGTTGATAGAAAGGAATCACAAATAGTTTACCGTTTCAATCTCTTCTTCATTTCCCAAGTGAATTTTAGTATCTAATCTATAAAAATCTCTTCAATTTCTAAATTGGTTCAAACTGTGGGTTTTTGAGGCCCAGTTTTTACTAGCCTTTTAGTTTAGTTAGTCTTATCCACTTGCTTCTTCTACCCATGATGCATTACTAAGGCTGTGATAATTATTAATGTAACAATATCATTATTACGAATCACTATCACAATCTTCTTATTGTTAAGGAGTTTAAATAAGCACATCTATCCATTTTGTGACTGCATGCATTAAAGAGGCCGATACATGCCATTGCCATTGCAACATGGCTTTTTAATTTGCTTCACTTTAAATTAGGAGTTGTAAAAACCAGTCTCTGCCTGTGTCGAGTAATGCCACTCATGCTTATGACAGAAGTCATAAAACAGATTTTTATGCCAGAGCAATTTCACGTATCAAAGAATGAAGGAGAGGTATTGTGAATAAATCTCAGCCAAATCATGATGCCCACATCAGGAGGTCCAGAAGATTCTTTATTGTTTTTAAAAATGAAATAATTTTGCCAAGAATTTAGAGCAAGGATGGGAAATTGCTTGAAATGGTGTAGGACCATGATGGTGAACCTATGGCATGGGTGCCACATGTGGCACACAGAGCCATCTTGCTGGGCACACAAGCTGTCGGCCAACTTACCTCCAGCTGAGCATGCATATTAGATTGCGCATGCCCACAAGCACGATTGCAGAGACCCAGCTAGTCTTTGGGCCTCCTCCGCTGTGCTTGTGCGCGATTGCAGCAGGAAATCCAGCTGGTCTTTGGAGCTCTCCTGCGCATGCACAGGCGATTACTCATGTGTGTATGAGTGCCTGTGTGCAGCACATGTGCATTGCATGTGCAAAAGCTGCATGCATGCACAGATGGTGCGGTTGCACATGCACTGCATGTGGAGGAACTGCACACAAGTGTGGATGGTATGCACAAAGCGCATACTTTTCGGCACTCAGTAAGTAAAAGGTTTGCTACTACTGGTGTAGGATCTGCTGCTTAAGCAGTGGGTTGGATTAGAAGACCTTCCTACTCTATTCTGATTGATTGATTGATTGATTGATTGAGTGATTGATTGAAAGGTCTTTTATAGTTGAGAGACCCAAAGTCATTAACAGTGACGGGCAGCCATAGAAATTGAACAAACAAACAACTTCACAGCTTGCTTCATGTTAATCTCTGCAACTATTCATATATCTTTATTTCTCAGTGATATGTGACTCATGACTTAATTTGTTTTACATAGTGCTGTCTTAATTGCTGTTTCTCTAATTTCAAATTCTAGATTTATGAGGGAGTTGCACTTCTTAAGAAGGTTAACATTTACATCAAAACAGAAAAAAAAAAGATCCCATAGGACAGATTGAATTCTACCTAATTTCTGTAAATGAATGTATAAGCCGTCATTTTTCATCCTCCTGTTGCAATGAAATATTTCTCAGTGTCTTCTGTTTCATATCGTGTTCCCAGCCTTGGCTCTAATTATACCGTATCAATTATTCATGTCCGTTAATTGTTGTATTTTACATCTCCAGGGGTCTATTAGACTTTTAAAGGTGTTTATCTCCTGCTTCCGTTGTTTTGCTCCTTATAATCCTAAAGAAAACAGTTCATAATCAGATGTTTTAGCATTATTACCTTCTATTTTTTTTTGCAATTAGCTGTCCTGTCTTAGCACATTATTTCCTCTCTCTGGGAGAACTAATCAGACATTACTTTTAATCAGCATACTCAATCCAGTCAGGAAGATGATATGTATGTTGTATCGGTTACAACCTGTTGGCCAGACTTTTCTGTTTGTAAAATGTCTTTGTGTCAGGTGAGAAGAGAAGTAAATCATAGAGTCAGTGCTGAAATATGTGTGATATTCATTATACTTTGCCTCTAATAATTTGTAATTCCCCTTAGTAAGATAATAATAGCTTTTCTAACAGATCCATATGGACCAGGTGTTTTGGCTGCTTTTGAAGCTGCTTTCTTTCCTGATGGAATTCACGACAGAAATAAGATCTATATGCAACTAATCTTAATCAAAACCCGAATCACATTTGTAAAAGTAGAAACTTTCTGGAATGTTTTGAGCATGGACTACAGAACTGGGATCTCCTATAAATGGCATCAGACCCTTCAATATTTTTAAATGATATCTACTGATGTGTGTTTAAGGTTGCTACCTTAAAAAATATATATATTTAGTGTATACATATGTAGCCCTAAAGTACACATTTGAAAATATAACTTATAAATAATTAGAGCCTCAGTAAAATGAATATTACCCACATTTAAACCTTGACTTATTATTATTTCTTTCTCTTCACCTTACCCAGAAGAATTTTACAAAAACAAAAGTCAGACCAACAGGTTGTAACCGATATGATATACTGGTCCTTGTGACTTACAACGGCCCATTTATTGAAAATTTGAAGTCACAACAGCCCTGGGAAAAGTGACTTTTTACCATTTTTCACACTTACAACCATTGTAGCACCCCCCCATGGGATGTTACGTGATCAGAATTCAGACGGTTGACAACTGGTTCATATTTATGACGGTCACAATGTTCTGAGGTCTTGTGAGCGACTTTTGTGGCCTTCAGAGCAAAGTCTGAGGATTCACTTAACAGCATAACAATTTTCTCTACTCTTTTCTGTACTTTCATGGCTTAGTGTAATTTCCTTGTTTGATTTTTGCAAGCCGGCCAGAGTTGCTGAGAATCAGGCAGCATACAAGTTTTATCAATAATAATAATAATAATAATAATAATTACTATTATTGCATTTTTAAGATCACTTCGGTGAGTGATAGAAGTGATAAGTAGCTCAGAAAGACATAAGGAGGGGAACATGGCGTCTTTGTACTGTCTGCCTGATTCTGAGGGGTGGCATTTCAGGACCAGACTTCACATCAAGATTAACTGCAAACCAGAGGTCAGACATTTATTTCAAAAGGCAACTGGACTTTCATGTTTTTCTTTGAAGGCGTTTTGCTTCTCATCCAAGAAGTTTCTTTGGTTCTGACTGAATGGTGGAGAATGGAAGGATTTATATTCTTTGCAGTCATCTGGTGGTTAGTACTCTCTCTCTCTCTCTCTCTGAGAGTCGTTGAGGACATTTTATCTCTGTCCTCAGGCTCATTCTGCCATTTTGGGGGGAAATTCGTTCAAACTCCATGCCATTCAAAGGCTGTTCATCCCAATGAACCTCCAAGCTTCTTGGATGAGAAGCCAATCGTCTTCAAAGTCCAGCTGCCCTTTGAAAAAGCACCTTTGGGGCACCCAGGACCTGGATGGCCGAGAATCTCCATCAGAGACCAGAAAAACCGTCTTCTCCCTGTAAGTGGGAAGGATGGAAATTTTGCCTCGGTGGCGCAGTGGTCAGAGTGCAGTACTGCAGGCTACTTCTGCTGACTGCCGGCTGCCTGCAATTTGGCAGTTCAAATCAGGGTGGATTTACGTGATTTAAATCGTGATTTAAATTGACTTGAATTCAATCACTAGTAAAAAGGCTTGATTTAAACCAACTCGATTTAAATCATAATTTCAAGTTCAAGCTTTATTTGTCACATTTTTAAAGCGCAGCTGTTGTCTCTGTCGTGCTGTTGACTCACCGACAGTCCCGATATTGCAGAATGTACAGCCTCAAATGTTATATCACTAAGCTCCGTTTCATGCTAAATCAACTAAATTATTAATGTATCTGAAATCGAAAACTACCTTTAGATGGATTTTTATTCCAAAAGCATTTTATTAAAATAAATTTGATAAAAAAAAAAAATCCGATTTAAATAAAAAAAAATCCAATTTAAATATAAAATTAAATTTAAATAATTTAAATAAAAAATTATTTAAATAAAAAAAATATTTTAAAATAATCCATTTCTTTAATCCACCCTGGTTCAAATCCCACCAGGCTCAAGGTTGACTCCTCCTTCCGTCCTTTTGAGTTCAGTAAAATGAGGACCCAGATTGTTGGAGCAATAGGCTGGCTCCATAAACCGCTTAGAGAGGGCTGGAAATCATTATGAAGTGGTATATAAGTCTAAGTGCTATTGTTATTTCCCCTCTCCACCCCAAATCTCCATGTGATTCTTGTCCTATGGGGACCCCTTCGATACTGTAGCCCTTTTATCAATACTTGCTTTGTTCTTCCTGAAATATTCTGGCTCTGTGTTAGACCAAGTCCTCCAGTTTAAAAGGCTTCACTGCTACTCCCTGCTTGTATTTTACTGCTTTCACTGTAACTTTGGACTCAATGATTTTAAATTCTTTTTAAAGGTACCGTATAATAATTCTTTCGACACAGCTCTGCAGGAAACCAAACACACACAATTACCCTACTTTCACCTATTAGTTTATCTTGGATGCCTGAAAAATGGTAGAACTACGGCAGTTGGTTTTAATCTGATAGCCACTTATTTTACCTACCCAAATCAATCTTAATATATTTTATTTTCCCATAACTACAGGCAAAGAAAAGGAGTTTTTTTCCCCAACTTAATCTTTTTTAGCTAGACAGTTGTAAAATTTCAATCCCATTGAAACTTAAGGCAGCTTCTTAGGCTTTGGCTGAACTCCAGCTCCTTGGGTGGGATTTAGGGTTTGGTTAAAAAGTTTTGGGAAATAATTCTCGAACACTCTTGTCTTCTTCACAAAGGCCAATCAGAAACTGGGTTTGGAGTTTTCAGTCTGTTACGCAGTCCTGGGCTAACGTGTCAAGAGCTCCGACTTTCGTTTAGGTGGGACTCCCAGGTGAATGTGTATTATATGCCCTCGGAGTGAATGGGTGACAATAAATTGTATGGTGTAGGGTTTTGTGAAGATTCCCTCCAGCTAACCTGAGCTCATATTTGGCCAAGGATGTGAAACCCCCCAGGTGAATGCACAGCATTTATAACTTCTAGCATCCCTGACAGTTTCAACAAAGAGAAACATGAAGTACTAGGCTAAAAGGCTCCAGGAGAAGAAAAATTCAAAACAGGATTATCGGATACAGTTACACAGAGAGAGGAAAATTAGAGTAGAAATGTCTGTTCACAGCCTTATTTGTAACAGGGCTGTTGTGAGGCATAGTGTCAGCATCTGCTAGACAGAGTTACTCTAAAGGTAAAGGTTCACCTCGCACATACGTGCTACTCATTCCCGACTCTAGGGGGCAGTGCTCATCTCCATTTTTAAGACGAAGAGCCAGCGCTGACTTGATGATGTCTCCGTGATCATGTGGTCAGCATGACTAAATGCCAAAAGCAGCACACGGAGCACTGTTACCTTCCCACCGAGGTAGTCCTATTTTTCTACTTGCATTTTTTACCTGCTTTCGAATTGCTAGGTTGACAGAAGCTGCGGCCAGTAACGGGAGCTCACTCTGTTTTGCGGCGCTAGGGATTCGAACTGTCAAACTGTCAACTTTTCTGATCAACAAGCTCAGTGTCTTAGCCACTGAGCCGCCGCCTCCTCTACTTCACTCTAATTTGGAGGCTTTGCTGGCATTTTGGAAGTGACCGAGACAACTCTGACCTCTCTTATCTGGGAGGAGTTCAGATCAGTTGGTCCTGAGAAACAAGACATAGTTTTGGGGGTTGTGTGTTCAGCCATTTGTGTTCTGGGCCTCCCTGACAGGTGGGATGCATTCAGGAGGGGGCTAATGCCTCTTTGTGGGAGGGGGTGAGGGTGGAAGGAAGGAAATGAGGGTGTGTCTCCTTCTCAAGGCAACAGTTCTTGGACCGAACAGTCAACTTTTAGGAAAATTTGTTGAGAAAGAAAAGTGGAAGGAGGAAAAACCTCCCAAACCAGATTTGTATATGTAGATTGTTCTCCATTTGAGGGGCTACACAAGTCCCCAAACAATCCCTCTGACACTGAAATCGGGGGACTGTAGTTTGCCGCTAATGTGATTTTTATCTAATGTGTGTCATTTCCCAAGCTTTTTATTTTTAAAAGACAGTAATTGCCCAGTCCTCGTCTACTCATGTATTTTATATGTACTTTAATCTCTTCATGCTAAATTGCATGAATTATTGGTGGTGATTAAGCAATTTACAACAGGACAAAATTAGTTTACAGAATGTAGTTATCCAGCAGTTATTAAACCCTCCAGGAAGCCTCTCTTACGTTTCTATGAAATGAGATTTATTGTTCCCACTCCTCTTGGGTGGATATCCATATCTCTCGATGGGATCAACCTAAAAAGGGCTGAAACTGCCTTGAGTCGGCTCTCACAGCTCCCAGTCACAAAGAGTTTCCTGCTCCAAAGCGCATAGTGGCTGGTTGCTCTCGGTTGTCCCTAAAACAGGAGCAGCAAGTTGATCCAATTTCGCTGCACGCATGTTGTGCATTGACAATAAAGGATTGAATTGAATGCAACAGTCACACGAAACTTCTCATCCAAAGCAATCCAACCAAGGCTGAACATCCATTTTTGTCTCAGAAAGTATTTAGCCATTCTTGTTCTTAAAATCAAAGGGCTGGAAGGAACATGGAAGGACTTCTTGTCCAAGGCAGGGGACCTTATTCCATCCCCTCTGGCTAAACAGAATTAAAAAGAAAACACGAGGAATAACAAGAATCCCACGATTTTTTTCAATGCTATTCAGTCTTTTGCAATGGCCTCTTTTAGAGGTAGGTCTTCAACTTGCAATACTTCATTTAATGACCATTCAAAGTTACAATGGCACTGAAAAAAGGGACTTACAATCGCGTTTCACACTTAAAACCATTATCTCCATGGTCACATGATCGGAATTTGGGCAGTTGGAAACTTGACCCGTATTTATGATGGTTGTGGTGCCCCAGGGTATGTGTGTGTGTGTGTGTCACGTGATCCCTTTTGGACAAGCAAAGTCAATGGGGAAAGCCAGATTCACTTAACAACCATGTGACTAACAACTGAAGTGATTCACTTAACAACTGTGGCAAGACAGGTTGTAAAATGGGGCAAAATTTACTTAGCAACACAGATTTTGGGCTCCATTGTGATGGTCTCAAAAAGTGAACACATGACTTCACTTGTGACCGTCATGAATATGATCCAATCACCAAGCGTCCAGTCACATGACCATAGGGAAGCTGCCAGGGTCTTAAGTGTGAAAAACGGTCATAACTCTCACCTTTCCCAGGGCCCTTGTACCTTTGAACGGCCACTGTTGTGATCTGTCGTGAGTTGGGGACTGCCCGTGTTTATGATCAATGATAGTGGAGCAAATCATTTTGTTGTTTGGGGTGAAAAGAAGAAAGAGGCAAAGGGGCTGCCCCAATCAAGCGAAGGTTGCCCAATGGCAGCCCAATCGTTTTGGCAAAAAGGAATTCCTTAAGGCTCTCCCGTTGCTACCGGCAACCCTAATGCGGCCTTAGCAAACAGGGCCCAGAATGCTTCTAATGTCCCACCGGCCTTCCTTCTCGCTCTCTCTCATCAGCCTTCCTAGATGGAACCTCTTCTCCCATCTATCTGTCAATCTTTATCACAGCTCTCAAAAAGTATTTAGCCGATTTATGACAGGTCATCTAATAGGGGCGATAACGAGAGGGGGGGTGGAAATGGGAGAGTTGCTGCCTTTTCGATAAAGTGCTTTTCCTTCCTAGGCAGCATCTCATACATTATGAATGACCACAAACTTGCTCAATTAGAAGTGAGTGAGAGTGAAATCTTTTCATAAATTTATAATTATTAATTGGAGCCAAAGTGTCTTATTCTTTTTTTTTTCTAAAAAAAAAAAAGGTGGGAGACATTTATGAGAACGGACTCTCTGGGCCCTTGTTTTATTTATTATTTCTGTTGGTTTTATTGCTCATCTTTCCAGCACAGGGAGCAGCATTTCTGCCTCTAAATGTCCCCCACAATAGCAACCCGGTAGGCTGGATGAGAGAGAGGGACTGGCCGCAGTTCTCCCTGGAGCTGAGAGAGGATTTGAACCTGGCTCTCCTTATTCCTAATCTACTACTTTTACTACTATCCTACACCTTAGATTGAGAGGAAGGAAGAAAAACTGGTTCTTCTGTGGCTGAGTCCTGTCTAATTTACACTTCTCTCTGCAGGTAGTCCTCATTTGGCAATCACAATTACATTGGAGAGAAAGGGATTACAAGAGAGTAAACAGGCAGACAATGTAGAGTAGCCCTAGTCATATTTTTGTATTGTGCTTACCGCTACTTTAGCTACCTACTATGTATTCCCCTGTTGTAAATATGCAGTAATGAATGGTTGGGTATATATAAAAGCAAGAGAGTTTTAAAACTTATTAATATATATCTGTGAGAAGCCAGGATTGCCACTCCTAAGGGATGTCATACCTTATAACCACATCGCTTAATGATGGAAACTCTCAGACAGTTTTTGGAAACTAACCAGGATTGTTATTTTCAGAAGATGGAAATCCTAGTGTTTTTTGGCTGTCCGTTTTAAATATCGATGGAGGATTTCAAACAATTTGTGATATGTTAGGATACATTAAGGATAATACTAGTCAGGAAATAACTATTTCTAAAAGAAAATGTATTTTGTTTATCGTTGCTGTCAGGGTTTAATTCCTCTCCATCCTGATTTACATCAACATTTTTCATTGCTTTGAGAGGGAAAAGCATTTTATATTAAAATGATTACATTTATAACTTCTGGAAAGCATTGCAATATAACAGAAAAGTGTACATTTTAATATCATAGTGTGTAAGATTTAATAATAAAGAGTTAGATTAGGAATGGATGCATCAGTCCATTACCAGTCTGTGTAGAGTTTTCAGGAGTTTAATCTTCATCTTGTCTGTCCTGTTTTCTCAACCTAAGAAACAAAATACATACATATGCGTTTAATTTAAAATATTCATTATTGTATTTTACGACTAACTCATATCATCAGACAATATGTTTTGCTTACATTTCTTGTACTGAGAGAGACATCACAAAATTAAAAGGAAAAAAAAGCACAGTATTTTTTGTAATTTTGAGTTTAAACAAACTAATTTCTTTGAAGCTAATAGCAGAAAACATTGTTGACAGCTTCAGTGATTAATGTACTCTTATATTATATTGAGTACACATTAAATATATTTATATTTCATTCGGTTGTGCTTGATGCCAAAGTCTGTTGCCAGCAGCAATTCATCGAGCAAAATACATTTTCAGTTTTCAAAATAGGGCAAACTTAAATACAGTGAGAGAAGCACGAAGCATACAGAAAAATTCTGCTCAAAGAATTCCTTCCTTCCTTCCTGCC
>JAEANM010005953.1:0-19046 GCA_017656035.1 Myanophis thanlyinensis
TTTTATCTGCTGTGAACCGCCCCGAGTCCTTAGGGAGATGGGGCGGTATATAAATATGAATAAACTTAAACTTAAACATGTCCATTTCCTGCCGCTGCTCCCACTGCTGCTTTGGGTGTCTTAGCAAGTTACTTGGCCACCATATGGCCTTGGCAATAGAGGCAAAGACTTTCATGGTGGTCCTTTTAGGCTTGGGTCATGTGAAGTCATGCAGCCCCCAAATGCATTGGCTCGCTTGGAGGTGGTACCAATGGCAGTGATTCCTTGACAGGTGTGGGTGTGCCCTCAATCCATAGTCATTCTTAACACTGCTGGAGCTTTGCTTTGAAGCACAGGTGTATGATCTCCTGCAGTGTGCGAGAGCATTCAGTGTCCGCCAGCTCATTCAGGAGCTCTGATGAAAGATCTTCCTGGAACTGGTCCTCATTCCATTGCAGGTCTTGGCAGATCACTCGAAAGTCAGCGATATAGTCAGCGAGAGAGCCACATCCCTGCCACAACTCTCTTACCTGCCTGTTAGCTTTTTGAGCCCTAACAGGGTCTTCAAATATGGCCCTTAGCTGATGGCAAAACTCAGCATACTTATCCAGCAATGGGTTGGTCTGGGTCAGCAGGGATGCCCCCAAATATGCTGCTGATGCTGGCAAAAGGCTAATCAAAACTCCCACCTTATTCCAGTCAGTGGGGAAGTCCTTGGGCCAAAAGCTCGAACTACCCCAAAAATGCTGGAAATTGGGCCAGCAAGCCATTAAATTTATCCGACATAGCTACCAGGCATTTATGGCATGGCTGGGCTTCTTGCATCTGTGCAACCTGCACAGTCAGGAGGGTCACTTGCTGGACTAACTGATCATTATCTGCTCAGAGCTGATCTTTGATTACCCAGTGTGGTATGGAGGAGCAAGTTGGAGCAGGTCAGGAACAAAATGTGACATCATATACTCCTAAGAACTTTCAAGACATTGATGTCCCTGGTGGCATCCACTGTGATGACCCAGGATGTGGCAGGAAAGCAACATAGCCAAATCCAACTTCCCTTTATTGCTCCAACTATGCCCCCAAACCATTCCCACAGTCACTACCAGTCCTGAGGCAAAGCTCTCACATGCATCTTCAGAAGCTGCAAATTGGCTGCAGATTGTCCAGTGAGTAAGATTAGTCATACAGCAACCTGGGCCAGTAGTCCAACAAGCCAGGTTAGCCCCACAGTAGTTAGAGCCAGAGTTTCAGTGAAGCAGGCAACCTCCACAAAACAGATCACAGCAAATTCCATGCTTTGGCAATTTGGCAATGAGACTCCATTGACTCAATGTTTGTTCGT
The DNA here is from genome assembly GCA_017656035.1 of Myanophis thanlyinensis. NCBI lineage: Eukaryota > Metazoa > Chordata > Lepidosauria > Squamata > Homalopsidae > Myanophis > Myanophis thanlyinensis. The sequence continues at coordinate 1,322 of JAEANM010005953.1, forward strand.
GACAAATGTCCCTCCCACCAGCACCTCCTTATCTCTCAGTCTCCAATATGCCTTGTGAAAAGGGGTAGGGTACTCTCCTCCCTCATAACCAGCTCAATCTGCATTGGTCACTCTTTCTCTGCTGCCTATGTCTACTTGACTCAGGAAGAGTAATCCTTGCTTGTCTCCTGAGCTTTCCCTGTCTGCAGGCCCTATTACTTAAGGAAAGCCTTGGACTGACTCTGGCCTTCCCCAGTTTTCCCTAAGGTCAATGGAGCCATCTTCTCTATCTCTGCCGGCTCCCATTCCAGCTCATCCTCCCTCACAGATTCCGACTCTGACAGAGGGCTTGACATCCACTATTTTGATACTCTTAACCCCACTGCACATTGCCACTCTGAATATGTACTGGATATATGCAATCTGTAATGTTTAAATTTACAGCTCCAATATTTATTTTTAAAAAATTCACTTTAGGGAGAGGGGATCAACTGTGTCAAAATGTACTTAGGCACATATGGCATATACACATAGGATTAAATAATGTGTTTTGGAAGTTCAGTAGTAGTAAATAAATAGAGAGGGAAATTGTATCTTGTTGAGGCCTTTGAGGTGAGGGGCCAGGCGAGGCAAACTGCCCTGTGAGGTGAGGCCAGGTGTGATGAGGGGCATGGCCTGGAGTGGCGAGGAGAGGCCAGTTGAGGCACCCCTTGACATGAGTGACAAGTTGGCCACACTGACCCAGTCACATGGCCATCCAGCCAGTCATTAGGGCAGAGAACCAGTTGTTAAATTATTTTAATCCCACCACTGAAGATATGTACCTCCACAATCAATGAAATAATAAACTATGGATTAAAAGAAATCCCTATAAACCATTTTCCTGAATTTCACATGAATGTGAATAAAAAGTATTTTCTATGGAGGGAATTTAATCAATAAGATAGAATTCTTATGTGTTATGGACATTAACATAACCCTGATCACTTCTGGTGATAGCCTATACCAAGATCTAGATAGGAACTGTTATTCCTTTATTAAAAAAGTAATTAAATTTTCTTTTATTTGCTCAATTGTGGAAACCTATAAGATGTAAGTTTCCTGATCTTTAAAGTAGGGATATTTTGTTTGAATTTTGAACAGAACCTTGAACTTAAGTAGATTGGCTATGATATTAGATTGTAATTTATTTTTCTGAAAATGTATTCCTTGTAAAATTTAAGCAATGATTTCAGTAATAAAGAAAGAACCTGTGACCCAAGAAGAATATATGCAATATAAAGATTAATCAAATTAGGATTTATATGAATATAAAATTCATGTTAATGTGCCTGGAGACATAATATACTATGGTACTGAAGTGTCTCCAGCCAAATTATACTATAAATATCAACAAAGAAGAATATTTTTAAAATATTTAATGGCTTCTGGTCTTTTGCTCATAGTTTTGGAAATTCAATTTCTAATAAGACTATTCCACTGATGTTACCCTATTTTTGTTGTTATGCTTTCAAAGTAAAATGAACATAATGCCAACATAGTTCAGTACATAGTTATGAATATCTGGGAATGATGGAAAACTTTAAAATAGTTTAGAGTTGCTGTTTAAAACCCATAAATAATTTCAATATTGTAATAGAATTACAATTATTGCTTCTCCTATAAATAACAAATGATTCAGTAACAATGTATGCTTTTCGTCTGAAAAATTGCTTAATGTTTTGTTTCATTTTTCAGTGGAACTTAATTTTTATGGTATATTCATAAACTTCCAAAACACAGTGGCTTACATGGAAATACTGACACAACTTTAATTACATTGGCTCCAGCAAAACGCTGTAATTAAAGCTTGTTTATTTTGCACAGGAGTGCATATGTATTTCTGCAAGTTAATTTTATTGCTGAGAAAACTAATGGGAAAGCAATGTGGCAATAGATAATATGTTTCTGAACGTATGTTTTACTTTCTTGCTTTAACAATCTAGATAGTGATTTTCAGTGTCAAATAATTTTTTATATGAAAAATATACTTACTTTAATACATAAATGCATCCATCATCACACTGTTTCCTTTTGAGATAAACAGCATAATGCATAGTAGGCCCAACTATTTAAACTTTGAGATTAAAAAAAAAGAAACAGATATAACTAGTTTATACATAATCTTCTCCATAACTTTTATTTCCTTGCAAACCATCATTGTTTCCACATTGATGTTTCATTTTATTTTATTCCTTAGGCTTTGTACCTGTTTTTTAATGATCTTATCAACTACATACAAGCACATATTTGATCTTCCTTTCAATCTATTCAGTCTTCCTTCACTATTGGATTTACTATTTGTTCTTCATTCATTTTCCTATATATACAAAACACCTCAATGTACATTTTTTATACTTTTTGTTTTTTAATTCAATCCACATTATTATCCATTTATCCATAACCATAATAAATATTTTACAATGCACACATTTAAATATCTCATTATGATTGCATTCCACATTTATTTATTAATTTATGTTTTCTAATATCTCCAATTCTCATTTTAATTTTAGCAATAGCAGCAGCACTTTTATACTGCTTCATAGTGTTCTACAGTCCTATCTCAGTTGGTTATAGAGTCAGCATATTGCCCCCAACAATCTGGGTCCTCATTTTACTGACCTCAGAAGAATAAATCAGCCTTTAAACTTCTGGCAGTGAGCAGTGAGTTAGTTCTAACTCATTCTAACCACTGTGCTACCATATTACAAAATAATCAGAAGCACACTGTTACGAAGGTAGTCTTTGACTTATGTACCATTATGTACCAACATACCAAAATGTTTAACAACATTTCGTAGTTACATGGCTTTGGAAAAAATTCTTTGTAACTTGTCCCCTAAGTATGACCATTGCATCTCCTTGGTTATCTGATCAGTCAGATTGGCAACTGGCTCCCATTTATGACTTATTATAATATCCTGTCATCATATGATTACAATTTATGATCTTCCCAGCCAGTTTCTGGCAAGAATCATCAATTGGGGAACCCAGATTTGTTTAATAACTGTATTTTTTTTCATGACTGTGGTAAAAATAGTCATAACTACAAGTCTAGTTTCTTTTCCATGTTCCTTCTGGATTTTCTTTTTTAAACCTATTTTGTCTATTTTTATAAAAAAAAAATCTTTTTTTTTACTTTTTTGTCTTCTCTGCTACCTTTTGAGACTTATAAGCCTAGAAGCTAGGAAAATACAAGACTTGCTAAATTGTGCTGGAATTTAATTTACTTTGATGGAACATGATTAATTTTGGGATATTATAACTGGAGAAAGAGAAGAAAAGAGGAAATTCTACAAGAACTTTTGGAATAATCTGGGAAAACTGTTGGGGGCATTTGTGGGCTTAAGTGGATTATAAATAAATAAAGCTGGATGGTTTACTCATCTAAGAGGAAAGAAGAAGAAGCAAAAATGATCTGTGAGAGAAAACCTAGGTTTCCCCATAAAATTTTGTGAGAGATATATTGTGGACCAAGTGAACTGTAAGAGACTAATTAGTACTCTCATTCTATTCCTATATAATATTGTGTTCAAAAAAGGAAAGTGGAAGAGAAAAAAATTATACTTAAACAATATTTTTGAATTGATATTTCAGAGGTATTTGGATAGAAGTAGTTAAAAGAGAGTCAGAGGAACCTAATAGTGATAGTTTCATCATAAATAGCCTACTGAAGCTGGGAGATAACTGAGAGGGACATAGCGGAACACTAGGGTGTGTGTTGTTAAACTATTGTTTATTCTATGTGTTAAAACTGAAGGATGAAGAAAACTACTTCAGCCCTCTTTTCAGCAGCTGCAGTGGCTGTACCAAGCCCCCCCCCCAAAAAACAGAGATCCTTGGACAATTTTTTGTTGCAGGAAAGAAACACAATGCAAGCGGAAACGAACACGATGTTCCAAGCAATATAGAAGGTCAATGGCCAAACTACAGAAAAATGCAGAAAATGGACAACAAAGTAGAAAACATCCAGCAAATAATGATAAGGAATGAAGAAAGTATCCAAAAAGTGGTGGTGGGGGAATCAGATCAAACTTAGAAAAAAGTGAATGAAATGGATTGGAGATTAATACAAGCGGACAAGAGCCTGGAAGCATCGATAATATGTATGGAAATAGAAAAAGCTGAACATTTCTTAAGATTTCAGAACATAGAAGAAGAGAAGGGAGAAGACCTCCCTGATAAGATGGCAGAGTTGTTGGCTAAAGTCCTGGAAGTGAGCAAGCAGGAGGTATTATTAGAGATGGATGAAGCCATTTGGGTCCATACAGGCTATGTAAGAAGAAATAGACTACCCATAGAAGTACACATTCGGTTCCTGAAAAAAATGACCAGAATGGAAATACTCCAAAAAACTAAGGGAAAGCCAATGGTATATAAAGAAAAAGAAATAATAATCTTAAAACAGATACCAAGAAGAGTGACAGAGATAAGATGAGAATATCAAGAATCACCAGAACCATTAAATCAATTTACAAGTACAAAGATGGGAGAAGCAACCACCCTAATGTCAGTCAACATTACTATTGAATTTGACAAGGAAAACGAAAATTTCCTTCAATAAACTAAAAAAATGAACTTATATTTGATTTGTCTCCAAGAGGTACATTTAAAAAAGAATAACTATAAATTACTGGAAAACCCCAAATTGGGGAAGCTATATGCCTCATTGGCACAACAGAAAAAAAGAGGGGTAGCCTTCTACATCAAAGAATCTATAGACTCAAAACAAATCTATAAAGATGAAGAGGGAAGAACATTGATAGTGGAAGCAATGATTAATTATAAATGGACATTATTAATAGTAATATATGCACCTAATATTAATCAAGAAGCATTTTATGATCAACTACACAAGAAAATTACAGAAATAGAATACAATAATATTTGTATTATGAGAGACTTCAACACAATTGTTGATGTAAAATTAGATTATAAAAATAGCAAAACAAATCAAAATGCAAGGAGGACATTACCAAAACTTTTTTTTACAATGACGGAGGAATTAGGAATTAAAGATGCCTGGAGAGAAATACAACCAGAGAAAAAACAATATACTTTCTACTCACATATGCATAAATAATGGTCGAGAATTGACATGATGTGGATGTCACCAGAACTACAAGAGAATGTACAAGAAATAGAAGTGGAGGCAAGTAACTGGGTAGACCATAAACCAATAAAAGTAAAGTAGAAAGGCCAAACAAGAAAATCAAATGGACATTAAAATCGTCAATATTGGAAGATAAAGAGTTTATAAAGAAAATGGAGAAGGAAATGGAATTCTTCTTCAAGGAAAATAAAAACTGAGAAATATCTCTGCAAAATGTATGGAATACTGCCAAGGCATATTCCGGGGGTTACTGATCTCTTATATAGGAAGGAAAATCAGGGGAAAGAAGAAGAGAAGAAAAGCATTAGAAGAAGAAGATAAAAAAAATAGAATTGGAATTACAGAATGAACTGCAAAAAGAAATGGCAAAAATCAAATGGAACTAGTAAAACATGAATTAAACATCTTAGAGAAAGAGGAATTGGCACAAAAAATCAAGGCAGCTAAACAAAGTTTCTTTGAAAAGAAGACAAGCCAGGGAGATGGCTGGCATTTAGACTTAAAAAAGAGAAAAAAAGGAAACTACCAGTAATAAAAAAAGTTACAAGTTACAAGACAGGTACAAAATGACATAAAAATGAAGATAAGAAAAAATAATAATAATAAAAGACTTTGATAAAAAATTATATAGTAATGAAAACATACCAGAAGACAGAATTAAACAATATATAGAAGAAGTCAATCTACCAAAAGTACCTGATGAAGTTAAAACAATGTTAAATGAAAGAATCACAATGATGGAGTTAACGGAAGCAATCAAGAGACAAAATGGGCTACTGGCGGAATTTTATAAACACAAGAGATCTTAAGCCCATTCATGTTGGAAATCTACAATGAAGTATTGTCAGAAGGAAAAATCCCTAAAACATGGACACAGGCAATAATAATATTGATAGCTAAAGAATATTCCGGTTTACTACAAATAAAAAATTACAGACCAATATCATTGTTAAATGTAGATTACAACATTTATACTTCAATAATCGCAGAAAGATTAAAAAGATTCTTAAAGTCATTCTGGTTCACATAAATCAGAATGGCTTCCTACGAGGCAAATCAAAAATAGCATGCGGACTATCCTGAATACATTGGAATATTATGAGATACACTCTGGAAAACAGATGGCTATGATTTTTCTTGATGCACAGAAAGAATTTGATAATTTGAATTGGCAGTTTATGTTTGCACAATTAGAGATATGGACTTTGGAGAGAAATTTACCAATATGATTAAAATATCACAGACAAACAGCAAAGGTGATTATGAATGATGACATGACTGAGAATTTCAACATAGCAAAAGGCACAAAGCCAGGTTGTCCCTTATCCCCACTGCTATTTCTATTGACTTTAGAGGTATTAGCCAGATTGTCCGACAAGATAATGAAGTAAACTGTATGAAATTTAAGAAGGAGGAATATAAGCTACAGGCCTTTGCCAATGGCTTGGTGTTTATTTTAGAAGACCCACAGGAAACAGGATCAAAATTAATTACAAAGATAGAAGAATATGTGGTGGTTGCAGGTTTGAAAATAAAGAAAGAAAACAAAAATATTGGTTAAAAACTTTATGGATAAACAAAAAAAAAAAGAATTTACAAGAACAATGAATATGCAAATTGTAAAAAAAGTTAAATATTTAGGGATCCAATTGATGGCAAGATGTGTAACTCTCAAAGAAGACAATTATGACAAATTGAAAGCACAAATTAAAACAGATTTGGAAAATTGGCAAAACCTGCAACTGTCCCTATTGGGAGAATAGCCATCATTAAGATGAACATCCTGCCGAGATTATTATACTTGTTTCAGACAATTCCAATACAATTGGGGGGTAAAATATTTTGAAGACTAAATAAGTTGATATTAAAATTTGTATAGCAAGGGAAAAAGGCGGGGATAAAATTAAAATAGTTACAACATCTTAAAAGTAGAGGAGGTTTTGGCCTTCCGGGAGCTATATTACCAAGTATTGGCACTTTCGTGGGTGAAAGAGTGGGTCAATCTGAGGAATATAAGGCTATTAACATTGGAAGGTTATGATCTGCAACTGTAATGTCATGCTTTCTTATGGCATGAGAAGGGTAAGATATACACCTACTTCCAGAGGCATCACATTAGAAATTCACTACTTCTAGCATAGACCAAAATTAAACAACAACACTACTTGAAAGTGCCAGTTTGAATTATCTATAATGGAGGCATGGATATATCCCAATATCATAAATATGGATAAAATAATGCGATACAAGGACCTATTAAATGAAAGGGGAGAACTAAAAACAAAACAAGAATTAAAAAAGGAAATTATCTATCATTAATCATTAATGTAGCATATAGTGAAGAGGGAATGAGGGCAATGGCCAAACATAAAGCATATGATGAGTTGTATGCCAGGTTAGACATGAGAGAAGGTGAGAAGGACTTGTACAGATTAGCGAGACAGAGGTAGAGATGGGAAGGATATGCAACAGATAATGGTGCCTGTGGAGGTGTGGAAGTGTCTAGAAGAGATAGCAGTGGAGTTTCTATCTAGTTTGTTCAACAGGATTTTAGAGAGTGAGAAGATGCCTGAGGAATGGAGGAGAAATGTTTTAGTGCTGGTCTTTAAGAACAAGGATGATGTGCAGAGTTGTAGCAACTACAGGGGTATAAAGTTGATGAGCCACGCAATGAAGCTATGGGAAAGACTAGTGGAAGCTAGGCTAAGAAAGGCAGTGAATATCTGTGAGCAGTAGTATGGTTTCATGCCCAGAAAGAGCACTAATGATGCAGTTTTGCCCTGACAATGTTAATGGAATAGTATACAGATGGTCAGAAGGAGCTGCATTGCATCTTTGTGGATTTAGAGAAAGTAAGTAAGTAAGACTTACTTGTAAGTAAGACAGAGTACCGAGAGAGGAGCTATGGTACTGTATGAGGATGTCAGGAGTGGCAGAGAAGTACATCAGAGTAGTCCAGGATATGTATGAGAGGAGTACGACAGTTGTGAGATGTGCTATAGGTCAGACAGAGGAGTTCAAGGTGGAGGTGGGGCTACATCAAGGATCGGCTCTGAGTCCCTTCTTGTTTGCTATGGTGATGGACAGGTTGACAGATGAGGTCAGACAGGAATCCCTGTGGACAATGATGTTTGTGGATGACATTGTGATCTGTAGTGAGAGCAGAGAGCAGGTGGAGGAACATCTGGAAAGGTGGACATATGCTCTGGAAAGAAGAATTAAAGTCAGTCGACAGAATACACGTGTGTAAATGAAAGGGAAGGGAGTGGAACAATAAGGTTACAGGGGGCTGAGATCAAGAAGGTACAGGAGTTTAAGTATTTGGGGTCAACAGTCCAGTGTGATAGGGATTGTGGAAAAGAGTTGAAGAGGCGAGTGGGTTGGAATGGGTGGAGAAAGTTGTCAGGAGTGTTGTGTGACAGAAGAGTGACAGCAAGAATCAAAGGAAAGATGTACAAGACAGTAGTGAGACCGGCTATACTGTATGGGTTAAACACTGTAACAGTGAGGAAAAGACAAAAGGCAGAGATGGTGTTAGCGGAGATAAGGGTGTTGAAGTTCTCTTTAGGAGTGATCAGGATGGACAGGATTAGTAATGAGCACATCAGAGGGACAGCTCAGGTTGGCTGTTTTGGGGACAAAGTCAGAGAGGCCAGATTGAGATGGTTTGGACATGTGCAGAGGGGGAGAGAGTGGTTATATTGGTAGAAGGATGTTGGAGATGGAGCTGCCAGGCAAGAGATCAAGAGGAAGGCCAAATAAGAGATATATAGATGTGCTCAAAGAGGACTTGGTTAATTAGGGCAAGAGTAGAAGATGCTGAGGATAGAGTTACATGGGGGAAAAAAAGATTTGCTATGGTGACCCCTAACGGGAACAGCCAAAGAAGGGATTAATCTAAGATGGTGACCATCGTTGCAAATAAAATCCAGATATGAAAAGGACAGGCAGAAATATGGGTTTTTCAATGAAGCAAATCAGCTGGGCCAGATATTAATGGGAACAGACCAAAATTTAATTAAGAGGTTATATAGTTACTTACTAACTCATAAATTGGAAGAAGAACAAAGAAAAGGAATGATGATAACTTGGGCTAAGAATTTTGGCTATACAATTTGGACAGGTGGGAGAAATTATGAAATAGAAATCACAAACTTACAATGTCAACAGCATACAAAGAAAATATCTATAAAATGTTTTACAGATTCCATTACTTACCTGCAAGATTAGTGAACATGTATAAAAACAAATTGGTTAAATGTTAGAAATGCAACCAGACACAATTTTCCTGTGACCATATGTGGTGGACATGCCCCAAAGCTAAAAAATACTGGAAAAAAATACACATATGGCTGGAAAAGATGATAAGACAACAAATAGATCTGAAACATGAAACATTTCTATTGGGCATTTTATTGATTCCAGGAAATTATAAATTAAAGGTAAAGAGGATTCGGACTATTTTATAACATGGGAATTATTTTATAAATGGTTAAATGACAGATATTGAGGTTAGAGGAGTGAAATATGGTTTATAGGAGAAAGAAAAACAGATGAGTAAATACTTTTGATGTATAATTGATACTATAATTGATAAGTATATAAGTATATTGATACTTATAATTGATACTATAATGGAAGATAATACATGTTATAACATTGATGTTATCGTATATCATATCATCATGATCATAATGACGATGATGTTTGTATGTATGTTAACATTTCAGACATCTATACACTGCTCAACACAGAAAGGGATGTACGATATAAAACAATATTTAAACATTTAAAGGGGAGAGATGGAGAGGAAAGTGGAGTGGAGTGAGATGGAGAAGGAAGGAAAGCAGGGGAAGAGGAGGAAGAAGGAAATGGAGGACGAGGGAAGTAGGAGAAAGGAGAGAGGGGAGGGGAGGGGAGAAGAGAAGAATGGAGAGGAGAGGAAGAGGGAGGAGAAAGAATTAAAAAAGGGAAAGGAGAAGAAAGGAGAGGGAAGCAGAGGGGAGAAGAAGTAGAGAAGGAAGGAGAAGGAAAGAGATGGAAAGAGATGAACTGTTGTAAAAGTGAAAAGGCAATGTATTATAAAGGAAAATGTAAATAAATGTAAATAAAAATATTTACACTCCAGGGGTGGGTGGGAAATTCAGGTCTAGTCATGTGGAGACTTACTTTACAGTTACATCAATTTACAATAGAAATTGTGATTTTAAGTCAATGACTTCCTATATACATTCATTTTCACTTAATTCCACTTACATTAGTTCTTTCCAAAGGACCACCTATTATTTACTACTTTTCTTCTAGCATTTTTCCTTCTATTTTCCTATCTTTAGATATGCAACTTCATCTGCTTAGTCTAGGATTAGTTTTTTTTGCTATGTACGTATAGCTTGTAAATGTGTATATATAAATTTAAATCTATATATAACTTTCAATAGGTCACTTCATTTTTCCTGTAAACCCAATTATCTTAGTCTTTTATACATTTATTTTTAGATCTGCTTTCCTCGTAAAATCTGTGTAACATCTTTTAGTTTATCAACCAACAGACTAACATCATTTGCATAGAAAACTACATGCACATTTATATAACCAATCAAAATACTTTTCACATCACAGCAAACATTATTTGTACATTTTTTCCATAAATACATTGAACAATCAGTGCATTATTTTAATATTGTTTCCTGTTCATGTTGAGCCATTTGTTCAATGTTGTACCATTTTCTAAGCAGTCTGTTTATTGTCATGAATATTTTATTTCCATCATGTATTGCTTTATCACACTGAACAACCAGCCTTCAACTAAATGCTTGCTCAAGAATGCTGCTATTTTATTGTTATTGTTGTTGTTGTTTTTATTATTAGTCTCCTGTCTTGCCATGGGCTACTCTAATAATCCATAACCATTAAAAAAATAAAAAATAAAAAGGAGATTTAGAGGATTTCTGGTTTGTTGTACCTCCGCTGTTATGTGGGTTTTCAGCAATTCAACTGGGCCAATTTGCTACCTTTTGCAGAGGTACCATATAATAACTCTGTCCACAGCAGCATGGGGTTCATCCCATTCTGCGCATGGCTGCAGCAAAGACCACTAACTAATTGTCAACGTTCCAAACGCTTGCAAAATGAACCAGACAACACAGTTGAACACAAACCATGAAGTTCTTTACTCATCTGCCTTGAGGCCTGGTATCAACTGACAATCATGGTGTAAAATATAGTTGGTACAGTGCACCCATCACCTTTTAAGTGCTCCCTGCTGCAGCTATGCACATACACCTCCCACCCATGCCACCCATGCTCCCTTGGCTGGTAGCCAAGCCTTAATCTGGCCAACTGGCTCATCGCTGCACTTGCACCAGCTGGGGCCTTTCAGCACTGGCAGCCAGTTCCCAAGTCTTTGTGTCAGGTTGTTTCTGCACAGGCATGGCCGCACTATACCACCCAGCTGAGGCCATTCCACGCCGCTTCCCAGCTGATTCCTTGCACTGAGAGATCTATTGCCGCTCCTGATCCTGTGAGCCTGTCCAGCGGCATTCCTTTGCTGCAGGGGATTGGAACAGGCAGCCACAGAGCAAGCCAGCCATCTGAACTGAGTCACCAAATGCACAGCCTCCAAGCCAATAAGTGATTAACACTTACCACTGGCAACAAGAAGGAGTCAGTATTAAGTCCTTGCCCAGACGCCAGGACTCTCTGCATCAGCCCAGCACTCAGCTGTGGAGTGGGGCAAACAGCTGATGAGCACAGCTGGCACAGGTGCACACAGAGCGCAGACTGCAAACTAGGGATTGGCAATCCAGCTCCAAATTAGCAACCCTGACTTGATATATGCAGCATGGGGGCACATGTGTAGCAGGCGAGGTGGGGTTGGGAGGACTTATACGGTGGCAGGAGTACCTGGATTCAGCACTGACTTCATTGTATGTGTGTGTCAGTATGTGCCAGTGGCTTGTTGCAGAGGATAAAACGTGGTTTCATTGACTTTCACTAAGTTATTATCTCATTCATTCTGTGGTCAGATGGAACCTGAAAGTCAGCCATGGAGCAGCAAACCCGAGGCTGACACTGGCAGGAAAGCCACTCATACAGAGTACTGCCTGGACTGCCTGAACTGCCCCCCTTGCTTGCCTCAGATTCTGGCAGGAAAGCTGTTCCTACGGGGCACCTCCCAGAGCTTCTGCAGCTTCTTGGAGGTTCCCCTGCTGTCCAGAGCTGCAGGCCACCTATGCATGGTGTGTCTGAATCTTCTGAAGTGCCATGCACAAGTGCCTGCCTCCCGGATAGTAGAACCTGCAAGAACCTCCTTCGCTCTCCTTCTGCCTCTGCTGTCACTACTTTGATCTCCAAGCTTCTGCCCCCCCATTTTTCTCTCCTCCTGCCTCCAATCCATTGGTTTGCTCTCCAAAGCAATTCTGCTGCTTCCTGCTTTGCTCTTCCAGCTATACGTTTTCAAGCCCAGGTTGCTTGGAGGGAAAAGCATGTAATATGCAATAACCCGGACTCAAAAATGTATGGCTGCGGTGGAGGAGTGGTCCTCCTAAACAAGCTCCCAAAGTGCTCTAAGCTGGGTTCCTCATGGGCACTGAAAATACCAGCCTTTGCATTCCACTCTCACTCTAGGCACCAATTCTCCAGCGCCCCATGCAAATTGCAATATTCTGCTACTAAGCTCCCTGGCTTCCTTGCATGAGCATGGAAGAAAATTGGATGTGGCTACAGCCAGAGCTGGGCTTGGAGAAGTGCAGCAGCAAGTGTCAATCTACTGCTCAAACTCCCAATGCCCAAAACAAAGTCTTGGCAGGAAACATATATATCACTAATATGGAAAGAAGATACAGACAATACACAAATTCAAAATTATAGACCAATTTCTCTATTGAATGTAGACTATAAAATATTTATGTCTATGATGGCTGAAAGACTGAAAAAGCTACACAATAGCAAAATTCACTTAGATCAAAATGGACTTTTACCATTGAGACAAATAAGAAACAACATGAGAACAGTTATTAATATATTGGAATATTATGAACCACATCCAGAAAAGCAAGTAGCCTTGGCATTCTTGGATACTTTTTATAGAGTCAATTGGTGGTTTATGACCCAACAAATCAGAAAAATGGGATCTGGAACTCGATCTGAAAACATGTTTCAGTCCATATACTCAGACCAGAAACCTAAAATAATAATAAATGGTGAACTTACAAATGCAATAGATATAAGGAAAGTGTTAGACAAGGGTGCCAATTGTCACCTCTGCTATTTATATTGACTCTAGAAACACTGCTAATAAGAATAAGGTCCAAATAGGGGATAAAAGTTCTCAAAGTAAGAAAAGAAGTATACAAAATATAGTCCTTTGTGGATGACCTTGTATTTGTCATAGAGGAGCCATTATAATCGGGACCAAAATTAGTAAAAGAAATAGAACATTTTGGGGAAGCAGCAAGGCTTAGAATTAATAAAGAGAAAACTAAAATGTTGATCAAAAATATGACTGAAAAACAAAAGAAGGAATTAGAAGGGAAAATGGAATGGCAAATTACTAAGAAAATTAAATATTTGGGTATTTGAATTACAGCTAAATGCTCATCAATTAAATAATTATGTCAAATTGATTCAAATGATAAAAAGGAGTTGGAAAGATGGGGGAGACTTCAGTTATCACTTTTGGGAAGAATCGCACCAGTTAAGATGAATGTACTTCCAAAATTACTCTACTAATTTCAAGTAGCCCTGGTCAAATTAGATAGAAAATTATTTCTGGATTTGAATATGATGTTGGTAAAATTTGTTTGTGCCGGTAAGAAGCCAAAGATAAAACTAACTGCCCTTCAGGATAACAAAAATGGGGGAGGACTCCCAGCTTGGGATTTACATTATGAAGCAGCAAGTTTAGTTTGGATCAAAGACTGGGTAAACTTATGTAATAGAAGGGCTCTGATGCTGGAAGGCCATGATCTACAGAAAGGATGGCATGTGTTTTTATGGGATACAAGAAACAAGGCCAACAGGTATTTCTATAGGCACTTTTTGAGGAACAAATTAATACAAACATGGGATAAAATTAAAAAACAGCACTACATGAAACTCCAGGGATGGCTATCAACTAGGGAGGCAATGGTCTACCCTAACACTATAGATATGTCAAAAATAGTGAGATACCATGAAATCTTAGATAGACAAGGAAAGTTAAAAATGAATCAAGAATTAAAAGACCAAGGACTAAACATAGATTGGTGGCCATACCTTCAAATAAAATCTAGACACACGAAAGACCGAGAATTTGGCATTGATTTGAGTTTAAAACAATTAGATAAGCTATTAACAGGCACAGAAGAAAGGGTGATTTCAAAAATATATAATTATCTTTTACAGCACAATCTAGCTGAAGAAATAGTTAAGGGACCGATGATAGTCTGGGCCAGAAATATGGGTAACAATATAGAATTAGAGGATTGGGAAAAGATATGGATGAAAAATTATAAATGACAAAAGCGGTAACATTCAAGGAAAACCAATACAAGATGTGATACAGATGGTATTTATCCCCCTCAAAATTAGCTAAAATGTACCCCAACCAAAACCCAAATTTTGGGAAATGTCAAAAATCTCAAGGTACCTTCTTTCATATATGGTGGTCATGTCAAAAAATTAAGAAATAATGGAAGAAAATAAAGAACTGGATTAAAGACTTTACAAACATTCAACTAGACCTTAAACCAGAAACATTTCTCCTGGGAATTATCAAAGAAAAATGTTAAAAAGAAGAAAGATACTTAATATTACAAATTATAACAGTAGCGAGAATAATGCTGGCTCAATGCTGGAAAGGGGACTTTGTCCCAACAGAAGGTTTGATAATTCATAAAATCCTTGAATGTGCAGAAATGGATAGGCTTACTTTGGAGCTAAAAGAGATTTTGGAATATTATAAAATCTGGGAAAAGTGGTATTCATAGATGTATAACAGAATTAAAGATTCAAACGGATAGAGAAGATATAGAGTTGAATATAAGGAAGGCTTATAGAGATAATCATTTAGAATAGTTAAGAAATTGTCGAATCATACTGTAGGTTATATATGTACCATCGGAAATAAGGGCTGTAAGTATTTAATAGGTTATAAATTTGTATGTAGTTTGTAATTGTTTTAAAGAATTTTATATATTTAATAAAGTTTGTTTTTAAAAAAAGTCCCTAGATTTTTATAGACTTGTTTATGTCAAAGTAACCTTGTTCTCAGAATCAGTTACTTAAATGATTTTCCAGCTGGACTAGGTCACTGAAGGGCCACTCTTTACAGTTCTCTCTTATAAAAATTGTGTTACTTTGGTTCAGTCTTTTACAGGAATAAATCTGATTTTTCACAGGCTGCTTATTTTGTTTCTACTACTAGTAGTAAAGCAATGAGTGAGAAATCATCATTTTTATAATTATTCTTGAAGTTGTGTATGTGTAAAAGGCAGCATTGATCACTGATCATAATAGCATAAGAACAGGCACTAAGCACCAGATCCATAGAAACAGGGATTTACCACACTAGATAGAACCCAAAGGGTAAATCAGTGTCTCTCAGCTGAAACATGTATGGACTTTAACTCCCAGAATTCTCTAACCAGCCATCAAGGAGTTTCCACAGAAGATTGTGGAGAATAATAGAGCTAAGAATCTATGGGAGTTCTGGATTCAGAAGGACAGGCAGACATTAGATAATCAACCAGACATTGTAATAGTAGACAAATTAATAGACAAAGAGGAAAAGAGCTTGGGAGACCAGGTGAGCAGGGTGAAGCAAGTGGGGCAAGGCAAAGCATCCTCAACGTGAGTGATGTTGAGTTGGCCATGCCTACCCAGTCACATGGCCACCCAGTCACAACCACCAAGCCATGCCCACCCAGTCACGTGACCACCAAGCTATGCCCACCCAGTCACATGACCACCAAGCCACACTCACACACCAAGCGACACCCACAGAACCTGTAGTAAAAAAAATGAATTTCACCTCTGGTTGGGAGGCCAAAGAATGGATGAAAATGGGTGGAAAATGTGCCATTTTTGGCCTCCCAACCCCCTGCATATCTTGTATTTCCCCTCCCCTGTCCTCAGAGGCATTTTGCAGGGCTCCAGAAGCTTCCGCATGGCTCATTTTTGCCAAAAAATGTTCAAAAATGGGCCATTTTTTGATGAAAATGAGCTGCACAGAGGCTGCTGGAACCCTGCAAAGTGCCTATGGGGGCTGGGGAGAGGGAATACAAGATGCACAGAGGCCAAAAACTTTTTTTCTTGTTTTCCTCTTCCAAAAACTAGATGCGTCTTATACTCTGGTGCGTCTTATACACTGAGAAATATGGTATATTTCAAAAAGAAATGTTTCAAAGTCTCTATGAAACTATAACGAAGTACCACAGGTAGATAAAGGATTGGGTACATGATATAGTTGTGAGACTAGAAAATGTTCAGCAAATAATAATGAAGCATGAACAGGAAAATCAGATAATAGAGGAGAAAATAGAAGAAACAGAGGAAGGGATACAGATAAAACAACAAACAAATTTAGAAGATAAGAAGGAAGAGACAATTAATACGAATGAAACAGATCAAGTTGACTATACATTAAGAAAATTTAAAATAGAATTGGATGAGCAGAAAGACACTCCAAAGTGATAGAAATACTGATAGGTATGGTGAAGATTTGGCAGCGAGAGGCAGAAGTAGTGACAGAGGAAACATTTAGACTAAATATGAATGATGCATGGAGATATAAAATGATAGAGTATGGAAAACAGGCTGAAAAATCAATAAGAATTGAAATATTGAAGAGAACAAGAGATGATGGATAGAAATAGAACATCTACCAATATAACATTTGTGCTATTAAGACTTAGAATCGAAGTACGAATTAGAAAGAGGGATATTATCATTAAGAATATTCTGATATAATGTCTTAAAATTAGTAGAGGAAAGAATCAGAAGTTGAAAGATAATTGTATTATATACCCTTAAATAATAGTATTAAGGTAAGCACAGCACAGTATTCTGTAATAATATATTGGAAAAATCAAATGATGAGGCATTAGATATATGGTGGAGTAAATATAATGTTAACAATGTGAATTGTAATATTGATAATGTTATTATAATGATGATAATAATATGCCAAAGGGGAAAAAATTAACAACTGAAATGCTAAAATGGACAAAAGATGATGGCTAGAAATAGAGCATTTACCAATGTAAGATATGTGATATTAAGATACAGAATAGAGGTAGATATTAGAAAGGGCAAAAATATAATTATGCATATTTCTATATAATATGTTACAATTAGTAAGTAGATGAATGGACTAGAAGTTGAAAGATGATTGTATTATGTACAATGTTATTATAATGATGTGATATGATTAATGTAATTAAGGCAATCAAAAATGTTAATCTCATCCCCCTTGCTCTCCCTTGCTCTCCCAGGACTTAAATTGTAAAATCAACTGAAAATTCAATTTGAATCCTTTTTTTTTCAATTTAAAATTCTTGACATTTGGAAAATTTGTAAAACAGTGTAAAAGTGTAAAATTACTAAATCTAA
>JAEANM010005954.1:0-19046 GCA_017656035.1 Myanophis thanlyinensis
CATCCTCATCTCTGCTACCTCCATCTCTGCCTCTTGTCTTTTCTTCACTGCTACAGTCTCTAACCCATACAGCATAGTTGGTCTCACTTAATGTAGGCCAGTGCCTTAAAAAGAGCATTCTCAGCCTTAGCAATCATAATCCATTATATTATTTAGAGAATCAATTAGTGTGACTATTGCCCATGAAGAGAACCTAATACTGTCATAAATACACAAATAATAAAAGTGTTTGACAGATGTTCCAGGCAACTCTCCCACTTGTGGCTTTTCTCCCTATTATGTACAAGCCTCATGGGTGTTCCCGTGCAAGTTGCCTGAGATTATCCATGGGACATGACTTGAAGTCTGAGAAGCCACGCCTTAGGCCAATCAATCAGAATAGAGCAGGAAGGGACCTTTGGGGTCATCTAATCCAGCCCTCTGCTAAGCAGGAAATCCTAAACCATTTCAGACAAATAGCTGTCCAGTCTCTTCTTAAAAGTCTCTGGTGGTGAAGTCCCCACAATTTCTGAAGTCAAGCCATTCCATTGGTTAATTGTTCTCACTGTTAGGAAGTTTCTCCTTAATTCCTGGTTGCTTCTTTCCTTAATTAGTTTCCATCAATAGTTTCTTGTTCTGTCCTCTGGTGCTTTGGAAAATAAATTGACCCCTCCTTTCTCTTTTTGTCATAGCTACTCAAATACTGGAACACTGCTATCATGTGTCCCCCCCCCCCCCCCCAGTTCTTCTTTTCTCTAGACCAGCCAAACATAAACCCTGCAACCGTTCTTCGTATGTTTTGGTCTCCAGGCCTTTAATCGTCTTAGTTGTTCTCTGCACTTTTTTTTTCCAAACTCTCAACATCTTTATTTGTAACGTGGTGATGAAAACTGGATGTGGTATTCCAGGTGTGGCCTTACTAAGCTTTATAAATGGTACTAATACTTTACATGATGTGGATTGTCTGATGTCAGTTAAGACAGTTTTCTGATGATTTTCTGATATTAATCAGAAAAGGCTAGTCCAAGAATTGCACATAACCGTTTCTTCCTTTTCTTTCCTTTCAGATGAAGAAGAATATGAATGCCCTGATAGTGAAACTGAGCTGAAGTCAGATGGTAAAATGGGTCAGGTTGGGGGAGGGGCAGCATGAGATGGGAAAGGAAATTATAGGACAATAGATTTTAGCTCTCAAGCCAAAGATACAGGCTGACCAACAAATGTACCACAGTCAACTGAGAGCTTAATCTCTTAACTGAAAAAAAGTCACCCTCTTGAAATATATAGGGTTGTATGTGGTGAATATTTGGATTGGTTGGAATCACTTTCTGTGGTCCTCATAATATGATTTTTGAGTCAGTGAATAAACCATTATTTACTTTATATTAAAAAATATGTGACCTTATCTATTGCATTTATGGTTGGCATCAATTTACCTGGTAAACCTTATTCAAGTGGTGCAGTAATCTGAGAAACTAAACGTTTCATTATTAATATATAATACATGCAGCTATAGATGAAACCGGAAAACAAAGGAAACCACAGATCTTGTCCCAGCTTTAAATTGGGCAAGTAGTAGCATCATAGTAGAATGCGGAAGAGGAAAATAATAGTGAAAGTGAGAAAAAAGTGGAAGGGGCAAAATGGCAGCCACTTCTGGGTTGCTATTGTGTGACCCAGCAATAAATTGCTCTATTTTGTTGTCTTTAAAAAAATCTGCACAGTGCTGTGGAAAGCTTCTGAAAGTTATAAAAAACTTCTGAGAGCTGTAGAAAGCAGCAAAAAGGAGCCAATTAAGGCAGCAAAATGGAGCCACCTGCTCCGTGGCTGCCATCTTGTCCCACTGCCCCAACATGAGGTCCAGGAATTGTCAAAAGGTAAATGTGGGACAGGTATGGGCATGTGGGGAGGAAGCCCAAGCACTGTGGGGTCCAGGCAGGGCAGGATGAGGGGAGTGATAGCTAAATCTGGCCCCAGGTTCGGCCCAAGTTTATCTTCCCATAAGCAACCCAGTCGGAAGGTAATTTAAAAGCAGTTTATTGGGGAACTCTGCTAAAGTAGGATCTCCCTATGAAAAGAGAGAAGCCCACTTTACATTCATTCTTATAGTTAATACAACAAAGAAAAATGAAAGAGAAAAGTTGGTTGGAGATGATAAGAGTAATCCCTCCTTGCACAGTAAATGTTATAAAGCTTGTTTGAAGTTAGATAGCCAGATGCCAGTTGACACTAAGAAACTTTTTCTTATCAGGAGATGGTCTCTAGACATTCTTCTGTAAATTATCTTTTCAGTTTAGGAATGTTAAAAGCTATCTAATCAATCCCTACAACCATAGGATAAAAGTTTTCCTACATTCCAGTCTGTCATGAGCCTGAACATCATTTTAAAAGAGAAAATAAGTCAAATTAAAATGCAAAACATCTATGTTAGCAAGTTACAAAATCCACCTCACGTGCCGCTCAGGACAGAGGCAGTGGGGTGTTGAAGAGTTCCTGTGGTCAGTCATAAGAACATATGACTGCAGGGTGGTGCTGGGGCCATAACTTTGAAATGAAGTCATAATGTAGTTTGGGGAGGGTGATTTGTCCTCAGTTCCAACTGCAGGTAAGCGACCTGTCATATCTCAAGTACTACTGGTAATCTTTTTAATCTTGTTTGGTTTCGCTTCAGATGATGAAAACTATGAAAATACTCAAGAAGAAGTGAAACCGGGAAATGCCGTTTTGAATGGTAAACTAATTTCTCTTACAAGCTTTGCTTTCTTAATGTAAGTTCGCATTAGATTGCTTCATTGATTTCCTGCATTTTGTAAAGGGAGCTGATGAACTTCTCAAGGCAACTGCAGAAAGTTTTGAAAAAGTCAAAACGTTGGCCTGGGATGCAGATGTCCCTCTTGCTTTGCTTGGCCACCTTGTACAGATTCCCCCTGGACCCTCATTCTTCTTCAGCAGCTGTTTGAATGAGTAATGTTAACCAGAGAGGGAAAAAAAAAACCCTACTGGATTTATGGACAGAGAACTATAATTTTTAAGGGTAGCTGAAAAACAAATACTGAAGGAGAACATTAAGCATTTGCTTGTGTGTGTATGAGGAGGGAATTCTGAATTTTGTAGAGACGGTTCTCAATGTACAATAATTTGTTTAGTGACCACTCAAGGTTGCAAAATGCCAGAACCCAGAACAAAAGGATTAAGAAAGTTTTTATACAATTTCACTAAAGCAGAGGTGGGATAAGGAGGGATATATAAAACAAATCATTTAATAAACATTGTAGTAATGATTTAACCATAGTCCTATTGTCCTCTATCTGTCCCTATTCCTAAGCCTTGGCTAATGAATGCTCCAGGAGTTATCTAATACACATTGCATTTGCTCCAGGCCCTCCCTATTCCTAGCTTCTAGCTGAACTATGCAAGATGTCTAACTCTTTGTAACTTCTATCAGCTTGCCACACAGAATTGTTACAAGCTTTACATCGCATATTCCCTGTGAATAAGCATTCTTTGTTCTTGCCAGACAGACTCCACAATTACCAACATCCCTGTCTCCTGTATGCCATACATAACCTTGCTCTGTTTTAGCAGACAGCCCATCATTCCACTTAACATCCATCTTGGTTACCAATGAAAATTCTGGTCCCAATTATAGTCATAAGCCCAGGATACCTATATACCAAACTCTCTCACATTTTGTTCCACAATACGAGAGCGCTGAACATCACAGGCCAGTTATTCAGTGACAGGTTCAGGCAGAGACAGAATTCATAATACCAGGTTTTTTTTAATCTCTAACTCCTTCTAGATGCCTTCATCCCATTTATCTGAAATACCATTCTCCTTGTCAGAATAGAACAAATTGGACAGGGGAGTGAGGAGGCTATCCTGCACTTGGAGCAATGCTGAGATAAAGGGAGAAATTCAGACCCACAGATTGGTAAACACTGACCTGAAAATAGGGATGAATAATAGAGGTCTAATAGGGGGCATTGGAAGTGGGTCAACTAATAGCAGGCAAACTGAAACCCCACCGAAAACTTGAGGGCATGTACTAAGAAAAGGCTGTGTTTTCGGAGATGAATGAAGTTGCCATATTTAAACTTTTCAAAGGATGCTCAGGAAAAGGAAGAGTGCATATCTGCACTGGTGTCTGCCAATTCATCTGGCATGACAGGTAGTCCTCGACTTACAACCCCAATTGAGCCCAAAATTTATGTTGCTAAGCGAGACATTTGTTAAGTGAATTTTGCCCCATTTTATGACTTTTCTTGCCACAATTGTTAAGTGAATCACTGCCGTTGTTAAATTAGTACTATGGGTGTTAAGTGAATATGGCTTTCCCATTGACTTTGCCTGTCAAAAGCTGAAGACCTATACTCTGAACTCTTCTACTCCGAACTGGACCATTGACCAACCGACATCTTGACTTAAGAAACCCACTTGCACTCGTCCAAACTTAGATATATCATGTGTTCTGCATGCCTTATGGCCAGATCATGCTGTCTCTACTATTGCCACTTCTCTGTGAGTGTACCCCAAGCGTGGCAATTTCCAGATCTATGGACTTCAGCTCACAGAATTCCCAAAATGGACCATGAATATAGTGGAACAAAGAGTTCTCACTTGTACAACTATCTAAACTCACATTAGGCACCACAAGCAAAGATCTAATTCTCTAAAGAAGGATACAGGTAATGCTGGGAAAGGTAGAAAGAAAGAGAAGAGGATTACCAACAACAATGTGGAAGATCTGAAAAAACAGATTGGCGACAGATTTGCCCTAGAGAAAATCTATCTATGTGGTCAATAAGATTTGACACCAACTTGATGGCATATAATATTCAAACAATTTAGAGATAACTTTTTACAATTGTTATTTGCTGCTGAATTGCTAGTACCATCCACTTATCTTTGAATATGAGAAAAGCACCAGGAAGAAATTTCCTTTCCTTATCAAGCCTATCCTGTCAATAATTGGCTTGATACCCCTCCAAAGAAATGGGTAACAAAATCTAATAGAACTTACATGCCTTGAAGTTACCCTTACATGCTGTTGGAATAAGGGGGGAAATAATATTTTAGTTAAAGATTGCCTTATGCATGACTCATTCATGGACCGGATAAGATGAAGGCCTCATCATAAGGACACAACAGAAAATACATGTTGCCAGAGCAAGCTTGTGCCTTGGTGAGGCACAAGTTGAGAAGTCTTTCAAACCATTGCTACAAGAGTGGTTCACAGCTCCTCAAGATCTCAGAAAGAGGACCCACCCTTCTTCCCCAGATATATTTCACATACAGTATGCAAATCATGTGGACTAGCAATGACAACCATCCTTTACTTCCACTTTTTTTTAAATGACAGGCTGTTCTTTCTTCTATCATAGATGTGCTCATTTATGAAAATAACAAGGACAAGGTGAAGTTTGTTCTTCACAATGGGAACTCAGGTATTGAGAAATATATGAGGGGGGGCGGTGGTCTTGACAGAATGAGGAATACAGGTGTCATGATAAGATATTGGTAGACTATTCTTAATCATTGCTTTCTTATGCCCCACAGCTGACTCATGGTACTCCAACAAAACCGAACAGGCCCTTGAGAATTTGACCCAAGATCAAGACTGCATTGCTGAAGGTAGTGTCTGGATTTGATATGGAAGTTGAAAGGAAAATCACAATGCTGATATAGATCATGGTTTCTAAAACTTGTCAATTTTAAGATGTGGAAAATCCAATTCCCAAAATTCTCAAGTCAGCCTGCTGACTGGGAAGTTCTGGAAGTTGAAGTCCATAAATCTTAACATTGCCAAGATAAAAAACTGAACATAAATGAAAGCTAACTGGATTTCCTAAACTGGTGTTCTTCATATGTTGAACCATATCTTCACACATACCCAGTTATTTTAGCTAAAGGTAATATGAAATGTACTGTACTGCAACACCATGTTAGTTGGGAATAGCTAGAAGTACATCAAAAGTTTTTATTTTTGAAAAGGCAATTGGACTAATTTTTTGAGGGAAAAGAAGACACGCTATCTTTTCATTCTCCCACTACAACCATCCTGTCATGACCTATCATTCCCCTTCCCACCAACTAATCTCAATTGTCAATAACTGTCCTTCCAGTTCCCACACCATCCAATACAACATATGAAGCTTCCAGGGTAGGAAATGAAATGTCTTCTTTTTCCTTAAAAATAATCAGTCCAGTTGCTTTTTCAAAACTAAAAAGCACTTTTAATACAACTATGACTTAGATGACTGAGAATCTTCATAGACAGCTAGAAAGTACAGTACTCTATTCCAAGTAGACATTGTCATTTTGAAATTAACAATATATTGATTGCATTGATTTTCAAAATTGTAAAAATACTTTAGCACTAGTACTGGTTGCAAAACATTATGTCCAGGAGCCTTCACATTAGGGTCCACAACAGGATCAAGGACCCCAATCTTCATAAAACATCATTGTGGCAGCTACAGATTTTGAAGCATCATATTACTGCATGAACATTATTTTCCTTCCTTTCCCTTCTTACAGGCTTTAGTTATTCATTATTTATTTATTGAATTTATATGCCTCTCTCCTCTCACTATCAAGCAACCTTGGATGTCTCATGAGAACTTTCAAGGTATTTCTCATAACAAAAACTGACTCTGTAAGATGCTGACAAAGTTATTGAATCATGGGGCTGCTGATGATAATCTACTATATTTATTTAACAGACAATGAAAACTATATAAATTTGGAAGAAGAGTGTCCCATGAGCTCTGGTACAGCACGACTCATAGCAGGTACGAAATAGAAACTAAAACAAAAAACAAGTCCAGAATTTATTATCTCCAAATGTATGACATTTCTCCATCTTTCTTCATCAGCAAAAACCAACCTATTTCTAGAAGGCATATTTATTATTACTATTATAGATAGTCTTTAACTTACAACCACAAAGAGACCAAAATTTCCATTGCTAAGTGAGGCACTTCCTAATGAGTCATGCCCAGTTGATGACCTTTTCTGCAGTTAAACAAATTGCTGAAGTGGATAGGATAAGGTAGGGTAGGGTAGGGTCGGGTAGGGTAGGGTAGGATAAGATAGGACAGGACAGGACAGGACAGGACAGCACAGATAAAGTAAGAATAGAATAGATCCCCTTTTGTGATCTTCTAACAAGCTCAGTCAATGTGGAAGCCAGATTCACTTAACATCCATAGATCAATTAACTTATCAACTGCATTGATTCGCTTAACAACTGAGCCAAGTAAAGTCATTAAATGGGGCAAAATTCACTTAATAAATGTCTCACAAAACTGGATATTTTGGCCTCAATTATGGCTGTAAGTTGAGGACTACCTGTATTTTGTATCGTATTTATTTAAGGAAATTCATACCATCAAATCAGTGTAGTTGGAAGTTGAGATTTCTTAGACTGGTAAAATGAGATTCTGACATCTATAATTGGTAAGCTGAAATCACCATGACACAGTGATTCCAAATGGGGTTTCATCAGTATTAAATACACCAGATATAATGATTAGAAACTGACTTCTACTTAAATATTAAGTCTTGTGTAAGAGACAGTTTATTTATATCAGTTCTGGGGAACATAACTAGTTAAGTTGCATTCTTTTAATATAGTACTTAATTTGTTGAAATCTTATATGCTCTGGGCTGCTCAATATCAAAATTTCTAGACAGGAAGTCTCTGTGTTTAAATTTTTAATGAATGGTATTAATGTAAATGCAGCATAAAATGCCATTTAGTGGTTGATGTCCATCTCTGCTTCCAGGTTTACGCTTACAGCTGGCTCTGGACATCCATAAGGACAGGCAGGATGGAGGCAGTGAACCTTCTACAGGTAAGTTAAAAGATAGACAGACAGACAGACATTCTTTATTGGCCAAGTGTGATTGGATACACAAGGAATTGTCTTTGGTGCATGTGCTCTCAGTGTACATAAAAGGAAATGGTACATTCATCAGAAATCATAAGATACAACACTTAATGATAGTCATATGGCACAAATAAGCAATGAAATCATATTAGGAAACAATAATCAGTATAAATCATAAGAATACAAGCAGCAAATTATAGTCATAGTGGGAGGGGATGGGTGATGAATGATGAGAAGAATAATAGTAATGCAGATTTGGTACATAGTGTGACAGTATTGAGGAAATTATTTGTTTAGCAAAATAATGGTGCTGGGGAAAAACTGTTCTTGTGTCTAGTTGTTTTTGTGTGCAGTGCTCTGTAGCATCATTCTGCGGATAGGAGTTGAAACAATTTATGTCCAGTATGCCAGTGGTCTGTAAATATTTTCATAGCCCTCTTTTTGACTTGTGCAGTATACAGGTCCTCAATGGAAGGCAGATTGGAGTAATTGTTTTTTCTGCAGTTCTAATTATCCTCTGAACTATGTGTCTGTCTTGTTGGGTTGCAGAACGAAACCAGACAGCTATAGAGGTGCAGATGACAGACTCAATAATTCCTCTGTAGAATTGTATCAGCAGCTCCTTGCACAATCTGAGCTTTCTGAGTTGGCGCAGAAAGAATATAATTCAACTATTCAAGGTCCAAACTCTTGAATTGGTCTACTGTCAATAATTTGGCCCTAATCCCATTATGAATGGGGCACTGGGTAAACATAGTAAATTATGTCCTCCATTGGACCAAGAGACTGAGATGCTGTTCAAGAGGATGCTTGAGAAACCTCCCTTCAAGACACAATGAAGGGCTGGTAGTATTTATCAGATAAATAGTATCAGGAGTAATTAACATAGCCCTACTTTGAGAAGTTCCTGCTTTGTTCATCAGGGTCTCAATCCTATGAAGAGATGAATGGATCCTTGGGTCCCACTGCAAGCAAGCTGTTTTACCTGCATAATAACACAAGCAATGAAGAAGGTGAATATCAAAATTCTTGGATTCTCTAGGAACAAAGTTGGTTGCAGGAATGTAGAAGAAAAAACTTCAAGGACTACTTAAACAGAATCTGAGAATGGATTGCAAACAAACAAGTTCATCCAATTTGTGATAATGGTTAAGGCATTAGGCTAGGATCAGGGAAACTGAGGTTCAAGTTGGTTGTCAGCCATGTAAGGTCATGAGATGACTTTAAGCTGATCATTCACTCTCAACACAACTTATCTCACAAAGTTGTTTTTCTGGGGAGGAAGTACAATAGATGCCATTTTAAACCCTTGAATAAGAGGCAAGATAAAAAATCCAGTAAATGGATAATAAAAGCAAAAGTTAGAAACTAAAAGGTTAGGAGAATGATTAATTAAATTATGAAAAATTACTAGTATGAATAAATATTATCAATATGTTACTACTGTATAATTATGATTATTACTGTTATTACTAGATTTAAAAAAAAAAGAATCCAAACAACACACTATTCATGTAAATATTAAGGTTTTTTTAATGTAATTTCAAGAAAATTTATATTTGAAAAAGATTGTACCTGGAAAATACACTGTAATTGTGGAAATGAAAATTTGTATATAATAAGGAAACTATACAATTAAAAATAACAATTAAAAAAATCAGTAAATAAAATAGTTATTTTTCATCTTCAAAGCCACTTCCAGTAGATCCTGAAACCAAACTCAGGAACTGTTCTTCTGTGGTTCAAGGACAAGCAACAGAAAGGGAGGAATGGTTTTCAAAGCCTTACTATTGCGATGAATTACACTGAGTGATTTTTTTCCTCAAGAGGGGCTCTTTTGCATTTAAAATTGTGTGGCAGATGGAGGAAAACTTTCTGTTTGGCAAATGCAATAAAGCTAGCAGCTGCTGGAGTGTGCACTGAGGTTTTATTGATCTACAAACATAGGCTATTTTATTTGAAGAGCAGAAAACATTTGCATGCAAACAAGCACATTTATCAAACTAATTACATACCGTATGTCATCTTCCTGGTTTGCTTATTTAGGAATAATAGATGATTTAGGAAGGAAAAGGTCCTGTCCTTGACCAAACATACTTATTTTTAACTTGCTTCTTTCCACAGGAACTTGGCCAAGACAACAAATACAGAACAAAGAGACTTGTTTCTAATTTCTATATAGGCTTGTTATTGCTGATTCTCTTTTCTTGGACAGAACTTTGTGTATCTTTCACAATAGTTTCTAGCTTATAGCTAGTCCTTGACTTACAACCACCACTGAGCCCAAAATTTCTGTGGCTAAGCAAGACAGTTGCTGAATGTGTTTTGTCCCATTTTATGAACGTTCTTGCCACAGTTGTTAAGTGAAACATTGCAGTTGTTAAGTTAGTAACATGGTTATTAAGTGAACCTGGCTTCCTCATTGACTCTTTGAAGTTATAATGTCACTGAAAAAAGTGTGTTATGACTGTTTTTCACACTTACAACCATGATAAGAAAAGTGATCCCAGGACATTGCATAGATGTCTGTCATAAATACATGTCACCTGCCAAGTATCTGAATTTTGATTATACAACTAGGGGGATGCTGCCATGGTTGTAAGTCATAACACACTTTTTTTCAGTGACGTTATAACTTTGAACAGTCACTAAACAAATGTAAGTTGACCTTCCCAGCATGGGTGACTTCCTGCCTGTTCTCCACAGCTGCCCCCCACTTCCTATAGCAGTTCATAGGGTACTAAAAAAGGCCAAGTACTGAGACAACATTTTCACATCAAAATGTGGAGAACCAAATTCAACGAGTTTTAAAGCAGTCGAGTACTGAGATACCACTGTACTTGGAAAGCCCAGTACAATATTAAAGATAAGATGGAGAGGGGGGGTAGGAATGGCTAACTCTGAATCACTTGGATATTATTATTTCCAACTCTCCCCAATTCCAGAAATCTTATTGTCATAAACTGAGATTGGGAATTCAATTAATCTATAACAAGTTTCTCACGGCAGATGCCGACTCCTACGAAAATATGGAAAGCCCCACCAGCCTCAATTCACGGAGAGATGGCATATTGGATCCACATGGAGAAGGTAGGGAAATTATGGAGCTGGAAATATTTCCACAGGAATGCTGCCGGTTCAAACTCGTTTTTGCAGCCCCAGAGTTAGAAATTTATCTTTTGCCAGGGAAATAAATCATGTGGGTCTAGGACTAGGTTGTTGCTTTTTTGTTTTTGCCAGTTAAAGAAAACATTCAGTTTAATGAATTCAGTGTTCTATATTATGTTTAAAATTGCTGCAGATCCCATACTATGCAAGAAACGTTGCTCCTACAGGATATAGGTCATGGGTTTGTGTTACTTTCCCCTGCATTATCCACCCAATCTTCATTTCTTCCACAGGTTCCCCCTCTGGCTCAAGATGGCAACACATCTCTGTTCCTTTTGGAGGTGATCTTAGAGGTGGGCTGCTGTGCTCAGACTAGTATTGCCACAACAGAAGAACAAGCTGGGAACAACTCCTTTCTTCTCTAAATTAAAGATAGTTCTACCCATAATTCTACTCTGTTGTCCCAAGAGATGAGGATGTTGAATGTGTTAGATGTCAGTTCTTTTACAAGAGAAGAAAACTCTGGTAGATTAGACTTGTGTCTGATGTCTAGCAGTTGGAGCAGTGAAGAATTACACAGGGATTTTTGAAGGAGGTGTGAGTAGAAACATTCATTTTTCAATTGCTCAGAGACTCTGAAAATGGTTCTTTTGTTTCACAATTACTTCCGAGTAAACCTGGACATTTTTAAATACATAAAAAGCAGTCTATAGGTCTGTTGAATCAGCACTTGGCAGATGGATAATATTACTCAGAGGATAAGCTTGGAACAACGAACTCGTTTGCTGATTTATTAATTCTTATGATAAGTATGAAAAAAACCCTTCTTTATTTGAGACTATGTTGATTGGTGTGCATGACAATCACAAAATCACCCTTCATTTTCAAATGCTGAAACAGCATTTCAAGCAAGAAGCATAAGATTATAAATGCTTTTTCAGCAAAAGGATCAGTACATACTTTGCTAAATAATTGCTTTAATTGGAAAAGATATTCAACTGTGATGATGTGCCTATACTTGCAAAGTATTTGCAGAATTGTACAAACCTTAATACCCTCTGGGTATTTTAGGAAAACGAAAGTTTGACTTTAAAAGAGCAGGCCAGGAAAAGGAATAATGCTTTTGGGATGCTTATGTTGAAGAAGCCTCCTGAGAATACTGTGGCTAGCCAGGAAAACAGACAAATGGGTCATTGAACAAATCAATCCAGAAGTCTCACTTAACCCACAAATGGCCAGACTCAAATTATCCTACTTTGGACACACATTGTGAAGATGACCAGGAACAAGGTGGATGGACCAAAAGTTGTGATGGGATCATCGATGGAAGACTGAAGGACTGCATTAGGGATAGATCTTCATACCTAAAAACCATCTACGTGGGATCTAAGTGGAACCAACTTGATGGCACATAATCAAATCAATTTTTTAAAGGGCAAAATATGTCTGGGATTTTGATAAAGGGTATAAAAAGCTACAGACCAGAGGTGAAATTCAGCAGGTTCTAGCAGCTTTGCTAGAACTGATAGTAAATTTTCTAAGCAGTTCGGAGAACCGGTTGTTAGAAGAAATCTCCTTTTGGTTTTTTTCATTTTATAGGGTTAATCCTGTAAGAAAAGCAGGAAAAAAAACATTCTGTTGTTGTTTCTAGCCTAATCTTTATTGCCCTCCAGAAACTGCCCTCCAGTCACATGACCCTCCCAGCCACACCCATAAAGCCACACCCACAGAACTGGTAATAAAAAAAATTGAATTCCATCATTGCATTAGACATGCATGTATCAAGAAAACAAGAAAAACAAGAACTTGGGGAGAAGATAGGGGAAGATTTTACGTCCAGTAGGGGAAAAAATGGTTTCTATAAATAGATGTATTCCTGCATAGCTATCAAAAGAGGATACATTAGGGTGATTGAGACTTCCTATTCAGCCATAATTTAATGAAGAACTACAATAATAATAATGCTAAGCTATAAATGATATCTAGGTTCATACAGTATGTTACAATTTATCAACATCAAACATATTCCCTTAAAACTTAGTACAGTATAAGGTCCGTGGTTTATTTATCTCCTGGCTATATAAAAAAAGGATCTCATTGCACTGTTAACAAACTGGGAAAACTTGTCCCAGTGTATTATTGTTCTTATTTCTCTTGCTGTCATCTGTTTTATCAGATCCTATATTCCATAAAATAAAATATTCTGTATTACATTGTCTTCTGCTTCTCATCACCTTGTGATCTCAACAACTTGCTTTTAATTTGTATGTGAATTCAGGTCAGGTAATTGTAGTCTTGTGCAGAAATAAAGACATCTTTCTTGAAAACATTCCAACTGCAGTTGCTGGTGCTACATATAAGTAGTCTTCAACTTACAACAATTTGTTTAGTGACCGAAATTATAGCAGCACTGAAAAAAGTAATGTAAGAGTGTTTTTCACATTTACAAACTATAGTAGTATCCCTATGGAAATGTAAACAAAAATTGGACACTTGGCAACTATTTAAGACAGTTGCAATGCCTAGGAATCATATGATTATCTTCTGTGACCCTTTAACAAACAAAGTCAATGGAGAAGCCAAATTCTCTTAAAAACCATAGTGATTCACTTAACAATGGTAGAAAAAAAAGTTACAAAATGGGGCAAAACTCAATCAATAGCTGTCTTTCTTAGCAACTGTTGCGCTGAATTGTGGTCATAAGTAAAAGGCCTACCTATAACTGTTTCTAGTCTTATACAATTGAAATTAAGCAGAAAGCAGTGATCTGACATGAGGGAAATACTTACACATTTTCTGATGTATTTGGGATTTATAATCCTGATAGAACTCAGGGCCTCTAGATCAGGGGTGTCAAACTCAAGGCTCTAGAAACAGCGAAGGAGTGGCCTGCAGTGCCTCTGCCAGAGAAAACAAATTCCCAAGCTCCGTTTTCAGCTGCAATGGCTTCCTAAAACCTCTGCCAGGAAAAATAGAGCTTGGAAGGGCCTCATGGGGCCTTCCCGAGCTCCATTTTTGTTAGCAGAGGGTTGCAGGAAGCCATCACAGCTGAAAATGGAGCTTGGGAGCCCGTTTTCTCTGGCAGAGAGCTCAGGCCACCGCAGGCGCCCCCGACACAAATGACGTAGAGCTGCCACACCCATCATGGCCACACACCCCATCCCCCCCAAGTCAAACACAACTCTGATGCGTCCCTCAGTGAAATCCAGTTTGACACCCCTGCTCTAGATTATCAAAACGCAATATAGGGTGTCCTTGACATACTGTACATCTATAGTTGGAATTAGGAATTCTATCGCTAAGCAATGAGATTCTTAAGTGAGTCAAGCATAATTTTACGACCTTTTTGCCATGGTTTTTGAGTGAATCACTGCAGTTATTAAGTGAATCCCCCACTGACTTTGCTTGTCCACAGCCAGTTGGGGAAATTATAAATAGCGATCACATGCCCCTAGGACAACCATCCTAAATACAGTACATGTCTTTTGCCAAGTGCCCAAAGTTTGATCACATGATGCTGGGGGCGCTGCAATGATCGCAGATGTTAAAATCAGACATATGCCACTCTTCCAGTGTAATTTTGAACACTTGCTAAATGAATGGCTGTATGTCACTGAGTATTATGCACACTGTATAGTATGCTGTTTCTATAAAACCTGGATTTTGCTCAAACTTCAATCTTATCAGAATAAACTTTGGGGAAAAGACTTAAAAAAGGTAATTTTAAAAATGAAATGAGTAGTCTCATTTTAGATTTCATGTCATCTAAGTCAGCATTCACCAATCTTTCTGGGTTGGCAACCTGGCATGAGGGGAGAGGTGGGGAAGGGAGGATGGTTTTATGTGAGGGGCAGGTGCATGTATGTGAGTGCGCACACAGTTTCATTTGTGTGAACTATGGGTGCGCATACATACCACTTGCACGAGTGAGGCTGTAAGTGCTCGTGCAAAATTCATCCCACAGCCCAGTAGCCCACAGGTTGGGGACCCCTGATCTACGTTGCACAATATATTATAACCTCTGAAACAATGAGGCCCTAATGGTGGAATTTAATTTAACACTGATTGCAGGAAAATACAGAAGACCAGGAACTGAAAATAGAAAAGGAAGTCCTGAGAACAAAAAATTGGCAAATAACTTAGAAAGGAGCATGTAGGATAGCTGATGGGAAACATTGTGCCTGTGCTTCCAGAGGCAAAACTACAGAAATTTAGATTACACAAGGAAACAGGAGAGCGGCTATAACAAGAAAAGCTATCGTGTTTGAAGATAAACCCAGGAAAGAATGTATGTAAAAAGACAGGACAAAAACACATCTCTTCCTCTTCTCCATAACACATGTACACAATAATTCTTTAAAAGATCTGTATGCCATTCACATAGTCTATTCAATAGTTATATCTCATCCTATTTTTAACTCAGGGGGAAGGGGTTTCTTTCCCCCTTATTAGAATAAAGATGAAACACACACCTCACCATATATATATATATGTATTTTCTTGTAAACAAATCTGCATTTTATTTATTTGGTTGATGAATGAAATAAAGTGAGCTGATTGCACTTGAATCAGCAGTGAATTAGCAAGGACACTGGTGTGGTAGTTAATGCAGTCCAACAGCATCTACATAGTTGAAAACACATTCTAGTTGAAATCATTTGAATAACAATGAAACAAAAGATCTAATTGACAAGATGATTCTGGAAAGCTGCAAGAGAAGGAAAACCAACCTGAATGTAGCATGCATTGATTACAAGAAGGCGTTTGACTCCCTGCCACATGATTGGACAATAGAAATAACAGAGGATCAGTGGAAACATCAGAAGTATTTACAACAGTTGCAACCTCGTGGGGTCTTGGGATCACCACCAACCTTCCCAGCCAGCTTCCATTAAGCAAAGGCAATGAGAGAAGCTGGATTCACTTAATGCCCACATTGTATACATAACAACTACAATGATTTGCTTAACAACAGTGATAGAAAAGATCATAAATTGGGCTGGTCTCACTTAACAACAGAAATTCTGGTCCCAATTGTGCCTGTAGGTTGAGGACTATCTATCATGGATTATCTGAAACTGTATGGAAAAACACTGTTTGAAATAGAACTGCTGCTCAACACTGAAATATTAGTATTGCTTTATAAAGCCTTAGTAAGGCCAAACCTGGAATACTCCATCCAGTTTTGGTTACCACATTAGAAAAAAAGATGTTGGGATTTGGAAAAATGCAAAGAACAGCAACTAACATAAGTCCTAGAGACTAAAACATATGAAAAACAGTTGCAGGATTTGGGTTTAGCTAGTCTACAGAAAAGAAGGACTGGGGGACACGATAGCAGCATTCCAGTATTTGAGAGGCTGCCACAAAGAGGAAGAGGTCAACTTATTTTCCAAAGCACCAGAGGGCAGGACAAGAAACAGTGGATGGAAACTAATCAAGGAGAGAAGCAACCTGGGATTAAGGAGAAACTTCCTAACAGTGAGAATAATAAACCAGTGGAACAGCTTGTCTTCAGAAGTCATGTGTGCTTCATCACTGGTGGTTTTTAAGAAGAGACTGGACAACCACTTGTCTGAAATGGCACAGGCTATGGTCTGAAGCAGGGGCTGGACTAGATGACCTCCAAGGCCCCTTCCATTTCTATTCTGATTGAACTGTCTGTATATACAGCCAAGATACAGCAAAAGAATTTTGACTGGACAAATGTGCCATGGTCAGCATCAAACGAGAGAAAAAAAAGTGAAAACTAAAAATTCCCTATGAAAACAATATCAAGAGTCTGGATGAAGATGATCGCTACAAATATCTCAGCATCTTTCAAGCTGACAACACAAAGTAGACTGAACTCAACAAAAAGGCCAGAAGTGAATACTTCAAGAGAGTGAAGATCTTAAAGTCCAAAGCTCAGTGGATGAAATACCATCAAGGCAATTAACACCTGGGCAATTCCAGTTATTAGATACACAGCTGGAATAGTAGACTCAAGCAGAACTAAAAGCCCTGGATAGGAAGACTAGAAAAATAATGACAATGAATCATGTCCTTCATCTTAGCAGCAATGTTGACAGATTTTATTTACCAAGGAAAATAGGCGGAGGTGGAATGTTGCAAGTACATCAGAAGGTTGAATAAGAAATATCGGAAGGGCATTGAAGAAGATGCACTGAAGTTAATATACCAGGAAGGGTTACTAAGTACTGGAGAGACCAAGCTGGCCTACAAGAAAGACTAAACAAAAAACAGAAAGAGAGACATGGGAAGATAAAGTATTACATGACCGTACAGTTTTAAAAAAACAGCAGACTACGCAGATAACAAAATTTGGCAATGGCTAAGAGCAAGAAAGTTGAAGAAACAAAGAAATTGAAGATGGGACTTTGATAAAAGATAAAGAAGCTGAACAATGAAGTTGAAGAAACAGTGGATACCTGGTTAACCGCTGCAAGAAGATTGCCCAGCGTGAAAAAGGAGCAGAAGTGGTGCATAACCCAATGCAACACCATTTGCCTACAAGCAAGAACTGGTGGGACCATAAAATAGAGAAAGTAATAGAAAATGAAGAAGTTACAAGTGCCCTACTAATTTAATCAAATAATAACAGGTTCAACACAACTGAAGCACCAAGAGAGTTCCAGTTTTCCTTAGCAATTACAAAACACCTAAAATCAATCAAATGGCGGAATAATCCCCAAATATCTGGAGCACCACTATGGAACACCATCAACATTGACAAAATTAGTATCAGTCAATTGCCAAAGTAGAATGTACTTGGAACAGTTTTCATCCTGTGAGGATACCTTTAACATGATGAAACATCAACATATGCCTATCTCAGATTCTTGGGAAGCTCTCCATAAGTGAATAAAAATGCCAAATCCAGTTGTTAAAAGAAAATTCTAGTCCAGTTCCAAATCTGGAGAAAGACGCTATAAATAGAATGGAGGCATTTTGTTTATTTAGTAGCCAGAAACCTCAGCAGCATTTTTGGGGGGTAGCTGACAAAATGGGGTTGAGATAGGTGGGTTTTTATACATTCTTTGAGGCTTCCTGTTTGAGATGCCTGTTTGTTGTGAAATGTACTTTGACCTCTGCTCGAGTGTGTCCCTTTAGTATTCTAATTATTTTTGCCTGACTCCCATTGTGGCTGGGAGGTTATGCCTTGTCCTTGGAGCTAGGTGGGGATTGTAGATTTTAGGAGTCTTTGTTTTTCTATTTTTAATCCCATCAGGTTGACTCAGACTTCCATCCTTCCAAGGTGGGTAAAATGGGGACCCAGATTGTTGGGGGCAATATGCTGACTCTGTAAACCACTTAGAGAGGGCTGGAAAGCACTGGAAAGCGGTATATAAATCTAAGTGCTATTGCTTTCAGCTCTAGCCTTCTGGGGGTGCTATGGCTGAAGGTATTTTGTTTATGAATAGGGTGGCCTGGCTTTCTTGATGGGTACAAAATATCCATTTCTAAAGACTTCAGGTCTGTGCTTCAGGCTGTTTTCCTATAGCAGGAAGACTGGGGTTGCTTTCTGCCTTTAAGAACATGTTTCTCCTCTTCTCCTTTAGGGGAAATATAATATTCTGCATCTTTTAATATTCTCCAAAATATCTCATTCTCTGGGCGTATGGGGGGAGGAAGAAATGCTTCCCACACACTCTCCAGTCTGAACCAGAGGCGAAATTCAACAGGTTCTGGCCTATTCGCAAGAATTGGTAGTAAATTTTCTAAGCAGTTCAGAGAACCAGTTGTTAGAAGAAATCTCCTTTTGTTTCCCCCCGTTTTAGCCGAAAACCCGGCCAAAATCGGGTAAGAAAAACTCAGACGCGAGGTCAGTCTAAATGACAGCGAGGGATCCATTTAATTCCAAACTGCGAGTAAAGCTCACAATGAGCTTTCAGCACTGGTCATAAGTGGAGGAGGGAAGCAAGCCGCGGCTTTTATATTTTGCCGCAGTGTCACTTTCCGCGCTTCCCATTGGCTGGGTGGCTCATCCAATGGGAAGCGTCCCTCTGACAGCCAATCAGCTGTCAGGTCCAAAGTTCTTGCGGGCGGACCAGAGTGGAGACT
>JAEANM010005956.1:0-19045 GCA_017656035.1 Myanophis thanlyinensis
CAGCCCCCCTCGGGCTCCATCTGGACCGGGTGGCCAAGGATACTGTTGGGGCGGCGGGGCCTGCAGAGCCCTGATGCCGGCGGGGTGAGGCTGAGTCAGCGGCGGCACCGCAGCAGCAGCAGGAGGGGTCCCGGCTACTACTGCTGCTGCTGCCGCCGGCAGAGGAACCGGACTGCGGCAGGAGTGCCCCACTGGCCACCGCCAGGGAAGGGGATGCTCCGGTCACTGCTGCTGCCCCGTCGCAATCAGTTCCATGATTTTGGAACTGACTGCGCCAAGCGGATCCACCACCAGGCCTGGGGTGGTGGTGGCGGGGCAGTGGCTAGGGGTGGGGAGGGAGTGGTGGGGCAGGGGTAGCCCGGCAGGCCAGCACCCCCGGCTGGTCTCCGTGACAATGTGGCCGGCCTCCTCCTCTCCTTCCCAGGCCAGGGCGAGCGGGGGCGTCTAGCAGGCCAGTGGTCGGCTGAGCGATGCCGGCAGATTCTCCTCATGGACGGAGAATTTGCCCGAACATGACATGTCCACTTTTTACATCCAGTCGTGGGCATCCAGGTGGTTTTATAAATTTATAAAACCCACCTGGACACCCCCGACTGGATGTAAAAAGTGGACATGTCCAGGCAAAAGAGGACGGTTGGTCACCCTATATTATATACATGAAAAATAATTTTCACCAAATAGAGTTAATATTTTTTTAAAAATAAGGTAATATCAACTCGTATTAAGAGTTAATGTAGTGTAGTTAAAGACATTGGGGCTTGAAACCAGGCCACTGTGACACTAGGACTCTCTCTCGGCCGTAGAAAAAGGCAGATGCAAACCACTACAAAAATCTTGCCAAGAAAACTACAGAAACTCATCCAAGCAGTTGCCAAGATTGTAGCTATATATTAAAATAGAAATATTGCTTCATGGGAGAAGAAGTTTGCAGAAAATGAAGAGATAGGTTTCAGCACAGAATGTATAACATAGCTTAATGGCTCAAAGTGAGAGTTATCAGGTAGCTGGAGGCTGAATTATGGATTGCTGCTATGAGGGAAAAGATGTAAAAGACTCGGCACACAGTACATGCACTAGTAAGATCATAATATCATGACTTCTGTTTTTATTTACATGTTTAATTAAGAGATTGGAACTAACTGTATTAGTAAATTAGTTAATAAACTGAAGTGGTTAAAAAAGTACTGCATTAATTCTAGGGAAGGTTGGAAGAACTGGCATTTGTAGAAGCAGCCATAAACAACCATAAACAACCATAAACAACCTCCCCATACATGATTCTTCAGAAGAACCACAAGATACTAATTGCTTAGGACTTCTGCCATTAATAGGGTGATGCAGAAAAGTTCAGTGACTTCTACCACATTAAAAAAAGGGAACAGTGCTTAACACTACTCTTTATTCATAAATATAATTAGTTTTCTATGTACATTTGCTCAATCTTTTGGGAACCTTTGGTAGCTGGAGAGTAAGACATACGGGACAATTCCTAAGTAGAGCATATGTATGTAAGAGAAATAGTATTCACCTAATTGTAGTTTTGGGGATTTATCTTTGAACAAAGTTCCCATAATTCAACAAATAAAAGTATCTGTCAAGACTAAAAGGAATATTCTATGTTGAGAATTTATTACTCTGTGCTTTTGAAATTATTATTGCAGCCCTTTTAGTTTTGACACATTTCTTACCAAGGTCGAAGGATTGGGGAGTCTCAGTCTGAGAGAACCAATTCAGAGACTGTTATCTTGTTTTACATTCTTCTTGAAAGTTTCTCATGAGAATTTTAGTTTGTTACTTTGCACCTGGGAGGGGCTTGTTCTGGTGGGAAGCTTTGATGTCTCTTTGAATGGATTGGTGGGAAGAAGACATGTGAAAATGAATGGGGAGGAACTTTCACTTTACTTGGGTGGAGAAAGCCTGGGAATTTCAGATTCAGGATTTCTCCAGACCATGCCAATACAATGTCTTCAATAAAATCTTATTCTAAGGACTTTAATCTCTTTGGAGTTCTGATTGCTTTGTTGATGTTGTGTGGCACCATGGCAGTATCTTAATATAAAGAGCTTAAGATAAGATTCTTTAAAATTGTTCTATAAGTATGTTAGCAAAAAGATTTGAATCATATTTTATCACCTGAGGAATAATTTCAGAATTATGAGTCTTTTGTGGGTTTTTTTGATACATTTATTACTATTGCTATTGTTAGTGTTTCTAAGAATTTAATAACTGCAGTTAAATTTACATATTTACTAAAGCAGATTATGCTGTTTTTTAAAAAAAATAAAACTATTAATAATTCAACTAATAATTCAATGTCATGTCTTTATTTCCTAGTAAATCATTTAATGGATCATTCTTATTGTCTCTGTTATTTCATTTTTAAAAAGCAAAAAACAACAACACAAGTATGTCTGTTAAGATAACCTTCATAAATATTTATGACTAATTAAAAGTAATTGTTTACTACCACCTTTTCTAATTATTTTAAGCGAATCAATAGCATGCCGATAACATGAGATTAGTTTTAACTATTATTAATCATAATAATTCTGGGGAAAAAAAGCTTTGCTTAGGCAGGAAACCCTACAACACTTCAGACAAATGGTTATCCAATCTCTTTTTAAAAACTTCCAGTGTGTTTGTTGTCACAACAGCACATTTATAACGGAAAGCTTTTAAAATTTTTACTGAAAATATGAAAGAAGTGGCTGATCTTCAGACAGCTTAAATGGTGATTTCAAAAACCACTGACTAAATTGGGAAAATTATAAATGAAACATTGACTTTAATGATCAAGATGAAGAATGCCTTTACCCACACAGCCTGGGAAGTCTGTAAAGTTATACAACTTGTTCATTAAATAAAAATTAAGTTCAGTCTTCCATTTCTGATTTGGTTTCTTTCTTTGAAACAAATCACTCAATAATAGCAACTGCGAGATGGATCTTGAAGTCC
Organism: Myanophis thanlyinensis; assembly: GCA_017656035.1. Classification (NCBI taxonomy): domain Eukaryota; kingdom Metazoa; phylum Chordata; class Lepidosauria; order Squamata; family Homalopsidae; genus Myanophis; species Myanophis thanlyinensis. Next base: position 2,956 of record JAEANM010005956.1, read on the forward strand.
TAGTGCACAATTATTTAAATATGAGCCAACAGTTTGCTGCAGATGTCAAAAAAGCCAATATCGTTCTAGGCTGCATAAACAGAGGGATAGAATCAAGATCACATGAAGTGTTAATATCAGTTTATAATAGAAGGCCACATTTGGAATACTGCATCCAGTTTTGGTTGCCACAATGTAAAAAAGATGTCGAGACCCTAGAAAGAGTGCAGAGAAGAGCAACAAAGATGGCTAGGGGACTGGAGGCTCAAACATATAATGAATGGTTGCTGGAATTGGGTATGTGTAGTTTAATGAAAAGAAGGAGTGGGGTGACATGAGATATGTTCCAATATCTCAGAGGTTGCCCCAAAGAAAAGGGAGTCAACAATTTTCCAAAGCATCTAATGGTAGGAGAAGAAGCGATGGGTGGAAATTGATCAAAGAGAGAAGCAACTTAGAAATAAGAAGACATTTCCTGAGAGTTAGAACAATTAATTAGCAGAACAATTTGCCTCCAGAAGTTGTGAATGGTCCAATACTGGAAGTTTTTAAGAAGAGATTTGATAACCATTTGTCTAAAGTGGTATAGGGTTCCCTGCCTAAGCAGGGGGTTGGACTAGAAAACCTCCAACGTACCTTCCAACTCTGTTATTCTATTCTACTTTTGCAAACTCCCATCTGCACTGAACTTGTTTAAATACTACTTATTCTGCCCCTCTTACCTCCCCTCCTCCCAAGTCTTAGGTGGGACTGAAAAAAGTCAGCTTTGTGCTTAATCTCACAGTCTAAATATAAAATCATTTCTAGTGTTATTTTGCTAAAACTAAAAACCACAACCATTTTACTGCCAAATTTCAGTAGCCTAACCTGAGTGTCCTTTAGATACTATACAACAGGACTAGAAAAAAGTAGACGTATACTCGGGTATTGCAGAAACTATCTGTAATGGTGATATAAAATACTAGTCTTTCTATTTGCATCCCAGGATAACCCAGGTACCTATTTTATATAGTAGATGACTGTTTCTTTGTTTTATCACCTATATCTAAGGGTCATTTTCTAATCAAAGAAATATAACAATATAATTATAGGTTGTATAAACAGAGGCATAGAATCAAAATCACATGAAGAATTAGTACTGCTTTATAAAGCCTTAGTAATGCCACACCTGGAATACTGCATCCACTTTTGGTCACCATTTTACAAAAAAAGATGTTTAGACTTTGGAAAAATTGCAAAGAAGAGCAACTAAGATGATTAAGGCCCTGGAGACAAAACATATGAAGAACTGGGTATGCTCAGCCTAGAGAAAAGAAGCACCAGAGGAAAAATGATAGCAGTAGTCCAGTATTTGAAGGGCTGCCACAAAGGATAGTCAACTTATTTTCCAAAGCACCAGAAGGCAAGACAAGAAATGATGGATGGAAACTAATCAAGGAGAGAAGCAACCTGGAATTAAGAAGAAATTTCCTAACAGCAAGGACAATTAACAATGGAATAGCTTGCCTTCAGAAGTTGTAGAAGCTTCATCACTGGAGGTTTTTAAGAAAAGACTAGACAGCCATCTATCTGAAATGTTATAGGGTTGCACGCTTGAGCAGGGGATTGGATTAGAAGATCTCCAAGGTCCCTTCCAGCTCTATTCTGAATAGTTCTAGTAGCAAATAAATCCATCTGAATTCAGGAAATCAAATGAATATGGAAATTCTGTTCCCATATTTTCTATGGTAAGAAATAAGCTCAGTGAATTTAGACCAAATAAAAAACAAGGCATTTCCAAAGCAAAAACAAAAAAATAAAAAAAAATCTGGCATTTATGAAATCGCTTGCCATAAATGGCATCATCCTTACGTTACATAGATTGTTAAACCTGGTCTTCTGCTTTGCTCTCATTTTGAACAATTTGCCTGAATGGTAACTTGTCTCCTTTCTCCAACTATTGCTCTCTCTGGGGGAAACTGGATATTAAGAGTGTGAAGACTATTTAAGCTTCTGTAACCCACATACAGATATTCTAAATCAGATTCTTATATATTGCCAATACTGATGTTTTTAAATTCAATAACTTAAAAAGATAGGTAAAATTATCTCAGAATAAGCCAAACAGCATATCTCTCTCCTTTAGTGTCATGAGTAGTACATCAATAGGGAGGTGAAGGGGTAAGGAGGTGATGATTCAGATTTGCTTAGTTTGAAAGGCAGTTGTTAAACTGTCAAGCCTGGGACTATCTGAATCTAGTAACTGGTATGCAGTTTCAAAAACAGCCACAACAAAGACTGACCTCATTTCCCCACAGATCAGGCTTACTTTTCTATGTGTGTGCATCTTGCAAACTATTTCTCTTTCTGTTCTGTTTACTGTGTGCTTTGTAAATACAAGCTTAGAAAAAAGATACACTTTATATACATGTTCTATGCATAAAGGTGAGGCATTACTGAAGAATGATAAGAGATTATGAGTATTCCACAGGGTGTTTGAGATTATGAGTATTCCACAGGATCTTGGGGAGGAAAAGAACCATGCTGTTGATTCTCATTCATTACATGAGTTTTATTATGGAAAGTCCTGAGAAAGTCTGTCTAAAATAAGTTTCTATGTTAGCGTTGTTTGTTCTATTTTCTCATCAACAATTTTGTCATTTCTGTGAATTCTGTAAGTTGAATTCCATGCAGATACACTTCAGTCTGTTACTAGCTTTCTTATTTATATCTCCATTAATATTTTTATTGAGTTATAAAGTATTATAAAATACAAAATACAAAGTAAATAGAAAAGCAGTCACCTACTATGAATTAAAGTTTGCCATAGGAAGAAATTACATGACGTTCATATATTTGTCTAGTTTGCTTTTAGATCCTTTGCTTCTGCAATTTGATACTGATTAGTTTTATTGTTTAAAAGTGAAGACTGATTTCCAAAATAAATATGAAACGGGAAAGAGGAGTGAGAAAAGGGGAAAGAGGAGTGAGGGATGATAAGAAAGAAAAAGAAAAAGAAGCATTGACTTCTGACTCTGTTACAGGAAAACAAAGCATTCACATCAAATCACAGCTTTTTCCTTTTTCATAATAATATGAAGCCATTTCTATAAAGATTTATTAGTCTAGTCAGAAAAATCCAAAGTCAGAATTTCATTCTTCTCCACATCAAGCACAAAGTTCCACATGGAAACAAAAGTACATATATTCTTTTCTTTAAACAAAGTGGTCAGTTTTGCCATTTCAGCCAACTCCATCAACTTCTACAACCATTTATCCATAGTAGTCTATTACTAGTTTTATATTTGTTTGTATCTGCAATAATATTTCACAGGTAGCTTTATAATATTTTGAATTACTAATTATATCATGTGGTTGTCAAACAGCAAAAAAGTTACGTGCTTTTATAAAAGTTGTAATGTTAAAGAGAGGAGGAAAGGAAGAGGTTGATTTTTTTAAAAAAAAATCCTTGTTTTAGGCACACATTTGATTTTATATTGTTTTCACATTTCAACTGAAAAATCAATATTATTGAAATCAGAATAAAAGTTTGTAACAAGACACAAAAGAATGCTATAGTTCAAATCTTATTTATTTCTTCTTCAGTACCAAAACAATGTTGCAATTTTATTTTCTGCACACAAATGTGCAAATAATTTTACAAATGGATTTTATACATTATTGTCTTGTATATAATTATTCTTTCAAAGCTTATCTTTACAAAAGAAAATTGCAATGCTAAATGTAGGAATAAAAAATAGTGTATTTTTAAATAGGTATCAGATTGCAATATTATATAAATTAACATTTGAATGAGAACTAATTTCTGTCCTAACCCTACACCAATTAGAGTCTCTAATTTGAAGAGCAGAGCATGTACATAGTGGTAGTGGTAATAGTATATACTGAAATTAACACATGAATGTCCAATGAAGTTGGAAACAATCACTCTCATATGTCAGGGTACGTTCATATAAATATTTTTGTTCCTCTTTTTGGACAATTAATATGAAAATTTATGATTCCAAGGAATAACTCCACCTACTATGAATTAAAGTTTGTCATAGGAAGAAATTACATGACGTTCATATATTTGTCTAGTTTGCTTTTAGATCCTTTGCTTCTGCAATTTGATACTGATTAGTTTTATTGTTTAAAAGTGAAGACTGATTTCCAAAATAAATATGAAAATATGAAAATTATTACTTTCTATTTCTTTAGATATATATAAACAATTGGTATTTTTTCCTGCTATTTTTAATTCTTTCTGTCCCTATTTTTCCACAATTCTTGTTCTTTTACATTTAAATTTATATTTACATATTCCTACACTGTTTGCACATTAACACTTTTTATGAAAATAACATTTTCTCTTAAATATGTAGTTTGTTTTACATCCTAGGGGCAATATGAATGAACCTGAAAATAGTTTCCTATTCCAAATAAATATCTGAATGTCTAGAGTGATGCTATTTCTGTAGAACTGGAACAATTTTTATATGTTATGGAAGTTTTTTCCCTGAATTTTTCTCAAGAAACTACTGAACCTAATTTAAAAAACGAATTGTCTATTTATAGGGATGTCAAACTCGTGCCATCACTCTGTTGTCATGTGACATATCACAACTTTTCTCCCCTTTGTTAAACTGGGGGTGGGCATGGCCAGTATGCGATTTATCCGGCCTATTATTTCTCAGCCTTGATTTTCTATACAAAATAATGTAGAACTTAAATATATTGCAGAAAGCTGCAGCAAAGAATATATCTCATTTTCCTCCACTCTTTATTTTTAGTCAAAAATTTGCTTCCTCAGAATACTCCTGATTGCTATCAGGATACTATAAAAACTAAAGATATAGTATTATATTTAGTATAGTGCTACCATTTCCCTCAAATCAAGGTATATCTATAAGCACAACAAAATTCAGTTAAAGAATATATAGATCTTTGAAACAGCAACCTAAATATAATGCAGCTACTCAGTTGGTATTGGCAAGGGAATCAGGCAAATCTGCATATCAGCTTGTCAGAAAGACACAGCTGTCCATCTCTTTCTATGTCAGATTCATAATTAACACCTTGCCGCTAGGGATTGTGAATGTTATATAAATCTCCTGCGGCAGCCAGTGACCCTTCCTAAGCAGGGTTGATTGGTGTTATTAGATAACATCTGTGTGAAAACATATTATTGTGAACTGAGATGAGCTTGTTTCTTTCAGCGTGGTTGATAACTGCAGTTCAATAAGCCTTTCCCTTAACAATAAAATGAAATGCCAACTGATTCAAACTTATCCTATGAGATTTTAAAGGCATAGTGTGATACTCTCATAATGTCACAAATGACAACAAAGCTAGTTATATGTTTAAAGGAAATTTTCTCAGGGTCTGGGTTCAAACAGTAGGTGAGAATCAGAAATAGAAGTGATGCATATAAGAATATATTCATATTCTATCTCTGGTTTCTGCTTATTGAGCGAATATGGGGGAAAAGATTTAGATTTAAAACCACATAGGACACTCATATGGTAATTTCACATTTATGTAATCTCACAGCAGTACCCCCATACTGTCTTCATCATAACCAAATCTCTTTTTCTGCAATATGTTTACTCGCCTACAAGTAAGCATATTGCAACCAAACACATTCAATGTAGTAGACAGTAGATATATGATACATTGTAGATCCTAGTTTATTCTCAGGAACACCAATCGATTGAGGGGCATGAGGGGGAGGGGGCGGTATATAAATTTGATTAAATAAATAAATGATTACATGATAGTAACATGATTACTAATTACTAATTATTGATCTTTTTACTATATTTTACTACATTGTTGTAGGTATTTACTTATTTTATTCTAAATCTTTTGGAAGATTTTTAATGAAATGCAAAGAAATATATTTTTATTTATAGAAATAATAGAAATGCGGTCCATTTGCCAAAGTCTTCAATCCCATAATTGCATTCAGATCTCCACACATTTCAAACATGATTTAAATCAGGGAACAAATACATTTTCTGTAATGTAGCATTAATACTGTGCATCTTTCTATTCTATCAACACTTGGAAAAATAAATCATTGGCCAAAGATTTATGCAAACTACTAATCAGAAATTATTTAATTGGATGAAATAAATGATTTAAGATCAAAATTAGACCACCATTGAACTAGGAATAATAGCATTTATTGGTCTGCTGACTTACTTATCTGAACTATAACTGCTATCCATCCTGGCTTTTGGGACTATAAAGTACATAATGCAAATTTGGGGGAAAATGTTGATAATTTAAATAGCATTTAATACTCATCAATAGATAACACATTTTGTTATTGGATTTTAACAAAATAGAAATCCATATAAAATGATAGATGTCTGCAAAGCTGTCATGTGTTTTCTTCAAAGATCCACAACAAAAACCTAAATTGATGCTAATTTTATCACATAGATAGTATAATAACCCACATATTCCTTAAAATTTCCAGAGAAAACTATTTTAATTTGTTATAATTTTATTCTGCAATACAGGTAGTTCCCAACTTACAACCATTCATTTAGTAATCATTTGAAGTCACAATGGCACTGAAAAAAGGCGATTTAGGACCATTTTTCATACTTATCCCTTTGCAGGATCCCATGGTCACATAATGAAAATTTGGATACTTTGAAAATCTGGCAAGTGGTTCATATTTATGATGGTTGCAGTGTCCCTGGGTCATGTGATCACCTTTTGAGACCTTCTGACAAGTAAATAATGGGGAAGCCAGATTCATTTAACAACCATGTTACTAACTTAACAACTACAGTGATTCACTTAATAGCTCTGACCAGAAAGGTTGTAAAATGCAGCAAAACTAATTTAATAAATGCCCCGCTTAGCAGCATAAATTTTGAGCTCAATTTTGATTGCCAGTTGAGGACTACCTCTAAAACTGATAAATCCACAAGGCATGAAAGAATTCTGAATATAATTTTAAATGAATATTCACATAAAACTAGTGATGATTAGATCTACAAAGAGAACAGAAAACAACGATGATATATTTTTTATAATATAAGACGACTTAATTTTCTTCTTATCTATTATCAGAATTAGTTACTTATATTACTTCTATAATTTACACTAGGTTTCATTGGCATGAAGTTTTGATTAATATCTGATTTTATTAATAAAATATCATTTCACATAGTACAAAATGATATTTTACATTGCTCACTTGGTATGGAAGTTATTAACCTTGCTGCTAATAACATCATCTAACAACTGGAAATTCTCTATTAATTTTAGTAGTCCTTCCTTTAAGAATGAAGAAGCTAAATCAATCTAGATACTGTTTCTCAAAATTTAAAACTGGAAAGAAAAAGTACCATGTGATAATAATGCCAAGAGAATAATTTTATCATGAATATATACATTGCTAAACATATGGGACTGTACATATTCCCTGTATTCAATTAATGCTATGCATTCTTAATTTGAATTAACTACAATCATGGTCCTTACTATTTCTTTTCCCTAAAAATAGATAAGGCAAATTTAGTCAACATCTGGCTGACATCTTTTGCCATAGGAAGGAATACCTTGGCTAGCAAGATCAGCCCTAAGGGATGACAGAAAACAGCATGGCCTTTGGTTTTCTGTCTGAAAGTATCTTCAGATACTTGAAGAGTATTAGAATGTGTCCTCCACATCGCGAAACATAAAATTGTACAATAAAAAAGATTGTATCTCCCATGATGAGCTACATTGAGATTTTAACTTCCAGAAGAATCACTCATGATAGGCATGTCAGAGGAAAAAAAAATCCGTTTAAATGAATGCAATCCATTGTAAATAGCAACCAACTATAGTAGAGAATTAGACAATTGCAAGAAGGAAAAATCAGCAATATTAGATACTATCAACAATACTAGAAAATTAAGCTTTCACACTGGAAAAGTCCAATGGCCTCTGGGGAAAAAACAAGGACAAGAAGAAATGACTAGTCCTTATTATATGGCTTTTTTAAAACCCAAAGGAAGTCCAACTGTTGTGGATATAGCAAAAGAAAAATACAATGCTGAATATCTATTAATCCTATAGTTACAGGGAATGTCAGAACCAGAAACCAAGACAAACTTAACAATATTAGAGCAGACATGTTGACTGAATGTTGACATTCTGGCAGTCAGTGAACTGAAATGAACTGAAACTTCATTTCACATCAAAGAACCATCAGATCTTCTGTTGTTCACTAGAAAACCATTGGAAGAAATGGAATTGCCATAATTATTAACAAACATAGTGTCAAAGCCAGTGTTTCGATATATCTTCCAAATGAAAGTGTTCTTTGTTTGATTTGTTGATTCAAGCCAACCAGTGTTGTGGTAATTCAAGTCTATGCTGTAACAGTAGAGGCAAAGAAAGCTATGGCTTAATAGTCTTACGGTGATTTGTAATAGCTTGTCCATCCTTTTAAAATTGTCATATCAAATATAGGAAAACAGGATATTAAATTTGGAAGCACAATAAATCCAGAATAATGGGGAAATCTAATCTTGGTGTATAAAATGAAGTAGAGATTAATGGTATTCTGCCAAGAAAATTTAAATACCTTGTTGAATATCTTCTTCAAACAAACTTAAAGATGACTTTCCTTATGGATACTGCTGGATGGAAAAAATCAAAATTGACTACACATTGTGTAAACAAAGAAAAACAAATTCCATTCAGCCAACAAAAACAAGAACACGTGCTGAATGTGGCAGAGATCAAAAGCTCTTTGCAAATTTATCATTTAAACAAAATAATAAATAAAGCCAAATAATGAAACCAACAACTTAATAGTATCAACAATATTTCATATTATTTTGAAATGATTTAATAGATTATATCTGATAGAGTACCTGAAGAATTTTAAAAAGAAATTTATGATATCATTAATGAAGAATCAAACAAAAATATCTGGAAATGAAAAAAGAAAATTAATAAAAAGAAATGAGTCTCTGTTGATACACTGAAAATAGTTGAAGAAATGCAGAATGCTGTGGAGGCAACATAAAATTGAAAACCTAACAAGAAAAATAGGGAACAAGTTATATATACATAAGCAGTGTACAGAAAATGAAGACAGTAATCAAAAAGAAAAGACAAGGTATTTAAGTAAAATATAAATATCAAGAACATTTTGTTTAAAAATGGAGATCGTAGAAATATGTAAAACTGTATCATCAATATCACCCTCTACAAGAAAACAAAGGAAGAAATTTCCAAATATAAAGGTTTGATCATTAAACTATATACAGGCACAATAGAAAATGAAATTTTATAGGCTTTAGAACATATTGCTAACAACAAAGCTGCACGAGTTGATTAAATACCAGATGTATTTTTTAAAAGCTTGCAAGATAATGCAGTTAAAATGCTATAAGCAGTGCCAAAGAACTGGAAAAGATTAGTTTATAATCCTGTAACATAAATTGCAGTGCTAAAGTATGTTCAAACTACCAAATAATTGCACTTATCTCATATAAAACAGTATTTAGAATTAGAATTGGCAGACACAAGCTGAACTCAGAAAAGGCAGAAGTAAATGCTGCATTGGCAATACCAATGGATAATGGGAAAGGAAATGGAATTTCAAAAGGATATCTATTTTTGCCTTATTAATTATATTAAAGCTGTCCAACTGTGCAGATTATAACAAAGTCTTCTTACCCTAAATCACGGGTTATTGTGATCAATTGAAACACAATAAGAAGCAATGAAATGGTTTGGAATGGTTTGGAAATGAAACTGTCCAAATGTATATGTTCAATTCATGTAACTACTATTATGCAACAGGCAATGCAAATAGGTGGTAAAAGAAAAAATAGATTTTATGTTCCTAAATTCAATTTTTTTTGATAACTTGGCTATGAATAAAGAAGTATTTATTACTTAGGAGAAAATATATCATAGATCAAGTCTTTCGCCCAAGCCTGAGGCTTTACACTGATAATGAAGCTAAAACAAAGACTGAAGATTTTAATGCTTGGTGGAAAAAATTAAGACAACTAAAAAAATAGTCAGTTACAGTAATATTGTCACTGATAAAATAAGAAATAAAATTGATGAAATATAAAATAACAATTCAGAGATGTAATCATTAACAGACATTCCCGAAGAAACAGTGATCAAGTAGCAAACACAAGTTTTATTCCATGGTTAATTTTTTTCCTCTTACTGTTGTAGGAAATGCTACATCATTACAAATGCTAAATGTATCCCTTGATCAATCTTCCTAAAACTTACAGTATATTAACCATTCTTGTTATTTATTCTTCCATTCTGTTCAAGTTTATTATGATCCTACTTAAAGTCATAACTTGACACATATTTGAGATGCCAAGTCAGTAATGAAGTAGAAAACTACTTCCCATGATTGAGAAACCATACTTATATTGATGGACATCAAAATTAGGTTTGATTTTTTTGTAGCAACATCATTCCTGCCTCACATTCTAATGTTAATCAGCTATAACGCTAAGATCCCTGCCTTCCATGTAATTACCATTCTATTTGCTTTAATTTAAAAAAAAAGGTACTTTGAAGGTTGAGTAAAAGAAGATGTTAGGGACAGGGATGAGGGACACTGCAAGTTCTATCATTCTTTTGTGATAGCAAAATAACCATTTCGGTACTCACCTGCTTGATTGGTTGTAATGCTGACTGCAGCAAATTGTCTTGGGATGGTGCTTAAACCAGATACTCCATTAACAGCATCTATCTCAAATGTGTAATTTGTATGAGCCAAGAGATCCACTACAGTGACAGTGGTATTAGAGAGTCCCATCTGACGAGGAAGAAATCTTACTATATTGCTACATGGTTCACAGAGCTTGCTGGTTCCACCACATTTCTTGCATACAATATTGAAAGTGACATCCTTCCTGCCCCCTGTGTCCAAAGGCCAGCTCCAATCTAGGATAACTGAGGTTTCATTGATATTAGAAATAACATTTCTGGGAGCAGAAGGCGGTCCTATGTGGAAAGAGAATGAAAATAAAATAAGTATTATTTATCCTGTTTGAATTCTTCTCAAGAAATAAAGTCATTCAAGCACATGTTTAACAGTTGTCACTGACATATGGTTTTATGATCTATCTTAAGCAGAGGTGTGGAACTGGGGCCTCTTTATGACTTGTGAACTTCAACTCCCAGAATTCCTGAACCAGTATGGTTGGATCAGGAATTCTGGGAGTTAAATTCTACAAGTTATAAAAGTTCCCCATCCCTGTCCTACAGAAATATTATACAGTCTCTTACATACTTTAATACAGGGTGGCCCACACTTTTTTGGCTTGTAAGCTACTTATAAAATCACCAAGTCAAAACAAAATATAAAACTTAGGCCAGCAAGATTTTCCTGAAAACCTCTGTAACAGAGCTCTGGATCGATCAGAGGACTTCAGGAAAGGCTTGTTGGCTGCAGAAGAAATGGGCTGAAGTGTGCGAGGCCTGGCTCCAACTATCCGAAGGTAAATAGTAAGGCAACTCCACCCCCATTCCCATCCCCATCCTCTGCCTTTGAGAAGCAAAAATAAGCAGTTGCCATGTGATCTACCCATACTACCTTTGTGATTGACCAATAGATCACGATCAATGTATTGGTCAGACCTGCTTTAAGAGATATCACCAATTTTGTGACACATGTGTATTCTAATGTCTACCTTTAATCCCTCTTTCCAAATTGACTAATATTCAGGCTATTATTATGAATACATTCAGCAACACTGAAAGGCAATAAAAACATTAGCTAAAGCTCTATAAAGCACTTTATTACGAAATCAGCCAAACAAGAAAACGTATGCACTGCTTTAATGCGGTGCTTTCATTATCCAGCTGATGCAATATGCCATAGCAACTGAGGAATTAGAGGCCACATATTCAGGCCTGTGAAGTATCAAAGTCAGGATGAGGGTCAGTCCTGTTTTACTAGCTTCCATTATCAATTAAGTGATTACCCACAAGCTGTTTGTGTGCTTGAAGACCGTGAGAAGGAGTGGACCAATAAAAGGCGTATGGTACTGCTGCTTCAATTCAGTAATAAAAAAAAAAAAGTTTGCATCACTGATTTGATTCTGTGGTGGAACCAGTCAAACCAAGTGAGTCTAATTATCCATCAAAGCTTGTTTTAAGAAAAAGCAGACCTTAAGTCTAGGTATTCAGGTTTTTAATACATAGCCTTTGGCTCAATGTTAGTCTTCCACAACAGACAACTGTATATCTGAATTTCCATGATGAGTGAATGAGAATTGTCCAGAAATAGGGATAATTAACATTTATATGATTGGAAGTAATTCTAATATAACATTGTACTAAAATTAGCATTATGCTGCTGTGCATAATACTGATAATGCAATAAAGTAGTAATGGTAAGAATGGTGGTGTTCCATACAAACACAATATATAGTGCTTTAATAAAATTAACTATAAAAAACTAAAGTAGAAATACAGACTAAAAGCATGTCCATATTATTGTTTATATCACAGAGAAGTTGTCTCTGGGCCTAATTGATCCTACACTATTGTTTTGAGGCTCTGGATTTACTTGCTTCTATCCATGCTTTTGGTTATTGCAAATTGGCACAAATCTGATATCTTACTTTTAACTTATTTAGCTGACCATCTTCTTTTCCAATTGGTATGAATTTTTGTTTCATCCCACCTCCAGAGTTCAAGTTTTTGGTTTGCCTCCCTCTCTCTTTCTCTCTTCATAACAGAATGCAAACTTTGTCTTCTGAGTTTGCATTTTTGTGTTTAAAAAATATTCTTCATCCCTTTTCCCAAGCCGGAAACCATAACAATATCTAATCATGATTAGTCTGGAAACACTAATGACATGGAAATACACTAAAATGTATGCCTAGACAACCAACAACATGTAAGGACAGGTTTCAGTATCATCATAATGAGTTTACTCACTTGTACAAGCCATTGATGGAACATCTCCTTCAGATCGAAAGTAGTTCTTCTCACACTTGCAATTTGTAGAACCTTCCACATTTGTTGAACTATGAGGTGGGCATTTGGCACACTTAACATTACCAGCGAAGGCTTTATAAAAACCTGGTCGGCAAGCTGTAAAACAATAGTAATTGCTTACAATTTTTTATATTAAAGTTTCACTGTTCTTTTCTGGATAGGGAAAAGGTATTCTACCTGAAAACTAAAAGTCAATATGGAAACAATATATATGAAAAAAACATAGTTTGCCTTGGTCTTATTGCATCAAAATATATTCCCTTTGCCTAACTCTAAGCAAAGTATATTAATTCTAAACTATATTCTATAGAATTGGAAAAAATCTGGGCTGTGAATTATTGCCTAAACCAATAGAGCCACTCTTGCTACAATGTGACTTACAACAAACAATGGTCTAACTTTGCATAAAATAGATAATTATGTTCTGAATATAACAGATCTAAAATATACAAATTATATTATATTATCTTCTTCTTTCGGCTGTTCCTGTTAGAGGTCACCACAGCTAATCATCTGTTTCCACCTAAAAATTATATGATGTGATATGATGATATGATATGATATGATATGATATATTATCTTTTGTTCAGTAGGCTGTCCATACTAAGAAATGTCAGATGACCTCTATCAGGTCTCTGTATCCATGAAGCGCCAGCCCATTAAAGTGAGCTTGATCAAGAAAAGAGATACTGCAGGAATTACTTTCAAGAATTCATCTTATTACTTATTCAGCAATTTCACCTTATTTTTCTAGTATACAATAACATGAAACTACAAAACTCCACTCTTTTGAAGAAGTTTCTTTTCCAGTTGCACTGTTGACTTTTGGTTTTCTTACATTTTGAGACAGAGACATAGATAAGTTGAAATTATCATAGTTTTTTTTTTTTTTTTTAATGGAAAAGTTTCATATATTCTCTGGCTCACTTAGCATGTCTGCATATCTATCACTATTATTATTTTGATCTTTGCTGTCTCTATAAATAATTAAAGCTAGTTTGTTACTAAAAATTATACGAGCCTGTTTTATTTCATAGGGGAAATTATTACTTCCCAAATAAAATATGAATTATATTTGTAATGCTACCCAGAAACCTAAAAACACAAACATTACCTTGCTTGCAATCTTTAAAATTTACTATTGTAAGTATAGCTAGTCAACCATTTGAATAAAACAGAGTAACTTGCTATAGGTCAGCATCCAAATTAAATAAATAAAGAAGACAAATAAGCAAACACATACAGTATCTACATACTTAGGGGTTTAAATGGAAAATAACATTCACTCATCCTCTATTTCTGTGCTGGGAAAGTTATAACAATGTGAAGCAAAAGTGAAATAAAGTGGGCAGAAAAAGATATGCATATTTTTAACTGGGCAATATGATACTTATAACTGCTAATAATTGGACCATTACTAAAGAATGTGAATTGAAGGGAACAAATAAATTCTATATTTTCAGAATTGCTTTGATTTTTATGTTCTATAGTGGTCCTTGAGCATGAATTCAACTCTCTAGCAAAGTCTAACATATGCAGATGATCCAGCATACTTTGGTTTGATCTTAGTATATGTAAGCAAGCCATAATAACCATAACAAAAAGTGAATAATGAAATGTTAATATAATTCTGAAAATAAGCAAAAGCACAATGAGCCTTTTCTGGTGAAAATTAAATTATCTCTCAGTATATGAATCTTGTACTTATAGATGCTGCTGCGGATAGTGTTTTAGCTTGTATAATCTGTTAGTGACAAACTCCAGGAGGTGGTGTTTCATTAACATTGGCATGCGCCTTTAGTCTTTTTCATTGCCCAGACTAAGTCAAAACCACCTCACATCATGTTAATACAAAATGAAAAGTGAGAATGACATAATCTGCAAGTAACTGCATGCCACTACACTTCATTAGAATAGAGTATTTATAATGGGGTAAATCCTGGGGATGGGCATACAGCCACAATGGCTGGATGTCTGCCATTACCTCTTCTCAAATGACCATAAACTCTCTTTTATTTATTAACTGAATTACGCAGCCTGCGATAACAGCTAATTTTACTAGCTTCAGTTTGAGTGTGCCTCTCACAATAATTCTTCAACATTGAAAAAAAAAAACTTTTCCCATCAAAACCATTTTTCTTATCTACAAAATATATTTAAACACATACAGAAATATACACACACTCTTTAGTGTTCCTTAGTCTAGAGACCTATAGATATATTAAAATAGAGATATTTCCAGAAAGAAAGAGCTCCCACTTTAATGCTAATCTTAAATACTGCAGGCTTAAACTTTCATTATCCCAAAGCTTTCTCAACTATTAGCAAAAGTAAGTCATGGCCTTTTCAACTGTGGCCTACTCAGACTGTAATTCCCGCCTAAGCATCTTCAATTTAGTCCAATTTGTGATTAGTGGGCAACAAAAATCCTTTTTATCCTATCAACCTTAAATGTTAGCATTTAAGTAAGATGGTCTTTGCTTGCTTTATATTAGTCTGTCCACAGGGTGAGGATGCTTTCTCCTCAAACATGAGGAGAAATTGTATTGCGTAATCTTACAAGCTGCTCTTCTAATGATTAAAAGAGTCACATTTATGGATGCCCACCTAAAATAATTATGGACAGAACCAGAATGTAAGAACCAGGAAGCCAAGAGATTGCAGTTAATGAAGACCAGGGAAGTACATAATAAGAAACATCACTACAAAGCCAGATTAGGTTGCTTATTGTCTTTAGAGGCAAAAATTTTGCAATCTCTTTATGTTTTCTGCATGGCTAAATTACACTACTATAAAGATAGCAATTATAAAGCAAATGAGCTAGTTAGAAGCCTGCTGTCCCAGAAAGCCTTAGTGGAAGAGTCTGATTTCTATCTCTTCTCCATATCCTGTCTGTCTTGGCAAATCTTCTGTCTTTGTATGTCAAGTGAAAATAAGATCATTTGGTGCTACAATTCTCAGGAGGGGGGAAAAAAAGCCATTAATTACATTGTAAATTAAATTGTGGAAAAGAATGGCATGAAAAGGTGGCCACATGATCTTCTTTTTTGAACATCATGAAGGATGAGGGAAGGATGGTTACCTTTATTATGAAGCATATTTCTTCTCAAGTAAAGGGATTATA
>JAEANM010005958.1:0-19042 GCA_017656035.1 Myanophis thanlyinensis
CGGCTGCGATATGATCTTCTAATGACAGCCGTACATCCAGGAGGACACCCAAGTTGCGAGCCCTCTCCATGGGGAGTAACACTATAGTAACACTAATATAGATGATTTTGCTTTTTTAATTGTGATTGCAGGGGAAACTCATCTAAGGACGCGTCTATTGAGCACCTATGCAGAATTTGATATCTAATTGCTGGGGAAAAGAATAGCTGAATAAAGGATCAGATCAAATGAGATCCTCTGGAAAGATAACAAATACAGAGCCTACTACTGATACCAAATTAGATACAAATAGTCAGTCTGCTGCTGTCATGGTAACTATTTTAAAGTCTGTTACATTAAACAATAATATTTGAAATTGGGAATATAAATTAAAGACTTAAGCCACAGTGTGAAATGGAAATGTAATTCATATGTCAATTCCTTGAAATATTATTTTCTATGCTTATAAAAAATCTTTAAAGTTATATATTGCACAACCATTTAGTCTTCAAGGATATACCCAATGAAGTATGATTGCAAATATGTTATATAATATAAAAATATGATGTATAGTGGATTTAAGATCATTTGCATGATATTTTATATCATACTTGTAAATCATGCTGAAATTTTTATGCCCTGCCTATATAATCATACTGAATATTTGAAAATTTACTTTGAAGATCACTTGATCAAATCATATTGATGCTTTCAATATCTAAATCAGCTAGAGATTCCAAATTAGATGAATGATTTACTCAATGATTCTGATTGAATCAAAGCAGCTTCATATACTCTGAATTGAATGTACATGTATCAGTTTTGTTGGATGCACAGATATTGGTGATAATTGTTCTGGCACATGTACAACAATTCAGTTTCAGAGATTTCCTAAAGCAAGAGTTTGTTTATCAAATCTGTCCATGTTATGAATGTGACTCTTGAGTTGTAGGAATTAGTACTCCTATTATGTGTTAATGGATATCTTTGGACAACATGTACCCCTCCCTTTATATGGAAATATGTCACTATGCATTCAGAAAAGGTTGTACATAAAATCCTAAAATGTCTTAGGAGACTGTGTAGAGAACAATTGAAAAAAGAGGAAGTAATTATTTTGTTCTTCTCATCGAAAGATACTGGCATAAAATCACATTGTGAACTCTTGGTTATTAGGTTCAATGAACTGACATAAATTGATAAAATTATTCTTTATAATATTTTCCAAGATAAATCTTGAGTAATATCTGGAACCAGCAAGTAGCCCATTGTCAGGTATGAAAGGGCTAGCCAATATTCCTTCAAAAGCTTTGAGGAGCTTAGAGGCTGAACAAAAGAACCTTCTGAAAAAAATAACATACATGATCCCATTTTTGGGATTACTCTGATGTATTTGAAAATACATTCAATGATTGATTGTAACAGTCTGCAGTTTCCTTAAAGAATTATTTGAATCCCCTCATAATTGCTTGTGATTGTTTGTTTGCACTAGAAACTAGTTTATTAACTTCAGATCTGGGTATTCTGCTTAGTTATTTATTAATCTATGTCAATAGAAAAGAATATTTATAGCTCAGCAGTGAACTGCTATTTCATTACCAAACAAGTAACATCATCTGAGACCAACAAACTGGCACTAGAGAACATTCTAATAAAGGAACCATCAAGACCGCTCCCACTAACATTGATAGAGCAAGTCACTAGTATATAAAATGAGAACAAACCCCACTGCCTACTAGCGCTGATAATGTCACCTGGTTTGTTATGAAACATCTCTCTGAGTACCAAGGACCCTGCAATTCTATAATCTGCCCTAGAACCTGATGTTATACATTTGTAATGATGCTGATATTATTTCTATTCCTAAGTCATATCATGTTTTAAAAAAAGCACATCCAAGTATTTTACATTACGTACTGATTTTCAATAACAGAAGATATTTATGATATGATATTTGTGGTTGAACAGCTTGTTTAAACTTGTTTTACCTAAGTATGTGAAGAAACCACTTATACAATGCAAACATCTTTTTTGGGATACTTCAAACAGCCTTTTTAAAACCATTGTTCCCCTCACTTCCAATAGCCCTGAATACTTTGAAATCTGTCATTAGAATATATCTGGAAGGTCATCAGATTTAAGAACATTTATGTAGAAAAATAAATTTATTTGAAGTTCCTAGAAATTCTATTGAAAACCATTGAAACGAGAAGACTTTTTTCTTCATTTTAGACAACGGAGTCAATTTTCTTGAAGACACTTCAGTCAAATTTTCTGCATGTAATGGCATATGAAAACCCACTTTTACAAAAGAAAGCTTTGGCTTGTATTCCACTCCAAAATTTGAAAAAGCAAGCTCAGAAAAAGTTAACACAAGCCCAAAAACTGGACAGAGGTAATATCTGAATAATTTGTTTGACAGTATCAAACAAAACATTACTCTATAAATGTATTTACTGTTAACAAAATTGTCACATGAGATGCATTTTGGAATAGCTTTAGAAATGATAAAACTATGTAGTTTTATATAGGTATAAGAATTATAGCTCTGTGTTCATGCAATCTAAAACAATGATGTTTTAGAGCAGTGGTGGCGAACCTTTTACTTACCGAGTGCCAAAAAGCATGCACTTTGTGTGTGCCATCTGCATTTCTGTGCGGTTCCTCCATGCAGTCATGCTATCTGTGCATCTATGCAGCTTTTGCACGTGCAGTAGACACATGCTGAGCATAGGCAGTTACGAACCACATGAGCAATTGTGTGTGCATGCACAGGAGAGCTCCAAAGACCAGTGGATTTCCTGCTGCAGTAGTGTGCAGGCCTGAAGACCAGCTGGGTCTCTGAAATTGTGCATGTGTGCATGTGCAATCGCATGTTCATGCTCAGCTGGAGGTAAATTGGCCGAAAGCTTGTGTGCCCAGCAAGATGGCTCTGTGCGCCACTTGTGGCACCCATGCCATATGTTCGCCATCACGGTTTTAGAGGATTATTCAATTATCTCCATTACACTTGTCATTATTCTATTAAAGGTGGTCATTTTTGTACCTGATTTATATTTATCTAGTGCAGCAAATATTTTTAATTTACTTACAAATAATTCTGATAAGTTATACTCGTAGTTTTTTTGCACCTCAGATTAACTGCCATAATGTTGCATCTCAAGGCAAATAAAGCCCAATTTATGTAAGTTTTGGTTGAAATTCTAAATTGAAAACTTGAACATAAGTATTCAAGATTTGTCATCCTATTGATTCTGTGTTGGTTATGGCAGTGGAGATGTCTTGATATTTATGTATAGAATGCTATATTTCCAATTTCCTGGTTCTAAATTTATGAAGAATTTATTTCAATACCTGAATCTTTCAAGCTATTGTATTTTTTTTTAAATATTCAGTAAGTCAATAAGGAACAAGTTAAGTGTGTCTTAGATTCAAACATCCAATATCTACTTAAAATACAAAAATATTATAGAAATGGCACATTTGATATAAAGTTATTATTTCTTGGTGCTCTTTCAAAATTATTTTCCTTTCTATTTTGTATAATTCATGAAATGGTTATTCCAATTTGATAACCTGGACTCCTGCTTTAATTTTAATTCTTTTTTAAATGTGTAGATTGCATTCTGAGAGAAGAGGATATTGTTCTGGTGGAGCTAATCAACTGGTTTAAATGTAGTTTTTTCAAGTGGGTAGATAGCTTACCATGTAGCAAATGCGGGGGACAGACAGAAACTAAAGATAATTTGTCACCTAACGAGGATGACCTGAGATGGGATGCAAGTAGAGTTGAAAATCACTTCTGTAACCAATGCCAGTTCAGCAACAGGTTTCCAAGGTGAGTTTAGTAAATTTAACAATTGAGTTTGTATTAGACATTATTAATTTAATATATGCATCTCATTTATATTTCAATCTGCATAGTTGGGAATTCCATGTATAATGCAAGGTCATAACAACCATTGGGTAGAACAATGTGATTGTTCTTTGCTATCACATAGAGTAGAATATGTGCCTTATCTTTCTGATTTCTTTTTAAATTATATTGGTGAGGAAGATTGTCATTCAGATTTTATTGCTTCAAGATTTATTACAAAATCTGGAGTTGAGCAGCAGTGCTATCAATAAATTTAAAACATTAAAATATCACTCCTGGTTTTGTATGTTTTATTTTAATCAGGAATCAAGATAGTATTTTATACATCTGGATTTATTCGGATAATTGCCACTTAAAGATTGAAATAGGAGGGTATGTTTATTTAAACCATAAAGTGATTTGTTTTGGGCTTCACATCTTACAAAGGTGGAAGGTAGAAGAGAAAAATAAATTAAAATCCATGATGTCTGGAAAAACTGGGATATAATAATCCAAAAGACAAATATCAATATCATAATATTTGACCTATTGTAAAATTTCTAGCTACTGATAGTTATGGGAAAACTTTTAAGATAATTGAATTATTTTGGTTTTTATAGCAATAACTGAAAACATATTTTTAAAAAATTATGTTTC
Organism: Myanophis thanlyinensis; assembly: GCA_017656035.1. Taxonomy (NCBI): domain Eukaryota; kingdom Metazoa; phylum Chordata; class Lepidosauria; order Squamata; family Homalopsidae; genus Myanophis; species Myanophis thanlyinensis. The sequence goes on from JAEANM010005958.1 coordinate 4,493, forward strand.
CAGATACAACAATCCCGAGAAACTCCTGGAAACTAGACAAGGGCGTTGTGGTGAATGGGCCAATTGCTTTACACTTTGTTGTAGAGCAGTAGGATTTGAAGCAAGATACATTTGGGATGCAACAGGTATAGCTCTTCTAAAATATGTTAAAGCAAAATGTTCCATAGGCATTCTGAAATTGTTAATCAACAGTACTGTTCCAATTGTCATTTTAATAACTTCCAGTTTGTAGTATTAATGCAATCCTAGTTTCTAATTGTAGCCTGCATCAGAATATATTGATGTTGCCTCTTAAATTTTCATTTATGAGTACATTTGTGAATGTTACTGCTAACATTCACATCTATCATCTTGACTGAGAAATTTCTGAAGTGAAAGAAATTATTTTGGAGATAAAGGAAGACTCATAATTTGGAATTGGAATAGTAAAAATGGCTTTTTCACCAAAAGATTAAGCCTAATAAAGAAGCAGACAATTGGTCTATATTTGGTAAGGAGTGTGTGATAATTAAGGGAGTTGGGTAGGAACTGGGGATATTCAAGTTGAGACCTCATCCACAGAACTTACTGAGAACATTTTAGCCCATTCTACCTCACAGATTTATTGTTGTGGTTGAAAAGCAGGAAGATGGAATTTTCTTAGTGTACATACCCACACCCACACCCACACGCACGATCTATCAGATCATAGAAGTCTATAACCTGAGACTTGAGTGATATTTCTTTACATTCAGCTATTGAGAAGACTGTCCTCTACCCCACTATTAAAAGAACCAAAAAGGTTTATATACGGTAGTTGGAACTCCAGTTTTGGAATCCTTGGGAAGGTAGTATAAAGAAAATAGCAATCTTTTATTTGCCTTAATTTTTGTTTAATCAGTCAGTTTATTTAGATGTCTTTCATTCTTTTTGAACATCATCTAGCTAAAAAAAACATAGCAAAACAAACTTACCAATTTAACAAAAAAATACACATTTTGTTAATTGTACTATATCCTAAAATCTATTAATGTAATAGATTACAGCCTAATCAGCCGTTATTTAATTATTTTAATTGATTTTAACTGTATTTTATATCTCTATTCTGTTTTTATTGGCTGTAAACCGCCCCGAGTCCTGAAGGAGAGGGGGCGGTATATAAATTAAATTAATAAATAAATAAATTAATTAATAAAATGTATGGGGCAAGGAACAAAGAGAGGGAGGGGAGAGGGAGATTAATATATCTTTATGTATTTACTTATGTACTTTCTAAACAGTCTAAGTCAGGAGTCATCACTACAGTTAGACAATGTCTTCATGTTTTTTCTTTAAGTCATCTTGGTAATACAATATGGGAAGAGTATACATTTAAATACATAAGCAGATGAAATTTAAGTGAAGTGTAAAAGGAAAAAAATCTTTTGAGGAGTTTAACATTCTAAAATTGAGAAGTTTCTTTTTTATTATTCACTGCTTCTCTTTGGTTTTTTTTTCTCAGATCATGTATGGACTGAAGTTTATTCTGCATCACAGCAAAGATGGCTTCATTGCGACTCTTGTGAAAATGTCTGTGATAAACCCCTTTTGTATGAGATTGGATGGGGAAAAAAATTGTCGTATATTATTGCCTTTTCTAAAGAGGAGGTAGGTGAACAATGTTTACTGAATTAAACAGACCTTCCAGTAATTCTTGTTACATTATTGGTTCTGATACAAGTCGTATAGTTGCACAACAAGGATATTGTTTCTTTATTGGAGTAGTTCTAATCTTAACATGCTTGAAATTCAGTCTACTTTCTCTCTAATGCTGTATAAGATATTTTGTTTCATAATTTGTGCTTTTCAGGTTGTTGATGTCACCTGGCGTTACTCTTGTAAGCATGAAGAATTGCTTTCTAGAAGGACACAGGTCAAAGAAACTCTGCTACGAGAAACAATCAATAATCTTAACAAAATTGTATGTAATTTTAACTTAATTATCTGTTAAATTTTCAAAAAAGTTGAATTCAAACAAGTCTTGAATCAAAGATTGAAAATGTAATCTGTAGCTGTTCAGTTAATTGAGAGGAGATAACAGACTTGTCACTCTAGATCAGGGGTGGGCAATTATGGCTCCTTCATGACTCATGGACTTCAACTCCCAGAATTCAACTCCCAGCATGGCTGGCTCAGGAATTCTGGGAGTTGAAGTCCACGAGTCATGAAGGAGCCATAATTGCCCACCCCTGCTCTAGATACATGTGCTATTTCTGTATGGAAAATTAGCTGCATGTAAAGTGATGGCAAGAAAAAAATTGCACACCTCCCTGTATAAGTTGCACAATTGAACATAGCACTCTTCGAAAAGAGTAAAAGAACTAACTACATGGACTTGTAGGCTATTGTGGCATATATTCTCTCTTACAGATTTTGTTTCAGAGTCAGATTTATCTTTTTTCCTACAAATCCTTATCAGGGGCCTTAGAACAGAATAGAATTACAGTCATAGACCAGCAATAGACAAGAATCATCACTACTTACAAAAGTATTAAAAACAATACATTAATAGTGGCTAATAACATCTGTAGTACTATTACTTACTAATACTTTTGTAAGTAATGATGATTCTTGTCTATTGCTGGTCTATGACCGTAATAAAGTTCTATTAAGGGCCTTGAATTTGTTATGTAAATTCCCTGGATTTTTAAACTCCCCCACTCCACTCCTGTGGAATTTTAGCTGGAGAAAGATACCTACTTATCAAATGCTATTTAGAGTTACCTATATATGTTTCAAATTTATCAAATTTTGGCAGTTATTGCAATTTTGGATTTATTTATATATTAAGTCTCGTTGGAATCTGTGTTGTTCTCTGAAGATAATGGTTCTCTTTTTATTTGAAAGGATTGTCTGAAAAAAACAAATTTAGAGGTAGCTTTCATGAAAATTGCAATAGCATTTTGACTTATATACTGCTTCACAGTGCTTTACAGCTCTCTGTAAGCTGTTTAAGAGTCAACATATTGCGCCCAATAATCTGGGTCCTCATGATAACAATTTCCTCCTCTCTGAAATGTTTAGTTATTAAACTTACGACAAATAGTATGCTCTGTCTGTAGACAGATATGTTGAAGGCTCATATGGTTTAAATTGATATATTGATGATCTAATTTAGTACAGACTTTTCTGTTACTGAAAATTGTGCAATGCTTAATAGGACAAAACACCTGTAATTAGGAATTTAACCTTTTTACTCAAACTATTGTATTGTCTTATTCATAACATTAATTCTTATATTCCAAGGACAGACAGTCATATAGGTAATCATAGACTTAGGACCATTTGTTCAGTAATGATTCAAAGTTGTGGTGGTGCTGAACAAAGGGACTTACAGCCAGTGTCTGATGTTATTGCTGTTCCTTTCTCCCTGGTCACATGATCAAAATTTGGATACTTGGCACTCCAGCTACTTCCCATCTATGCTTTTTTAGACCCCCGCACTTCGAGGCCTCTACTCCTTTAGTTAATCTTCGCTGTCTGCTTGCTCCTACTGCTAACCAAGCATGCCCTTCAAGATGTAGTTGCTCACTGCACAACGTTTTGCATGGCAGTTTCCCAAGACCTGGTGAAGATAGTGTCAAATGGTCAACAGCTACCTCATGTGGGCACACTTTAATGGCAGAAGGAACAAGAAAATAATGAAAGTCAACCGGGGCAGCAGAATGCAGGATAGCTTGCTGCCTTGGAATGCAGAGCGACCAAAAGGGCAGAGATACATCATTGTGGAGAGTCCAAGTAGAGGCAGTCCTTTACTTGGAGGAACCAAAGTTCAGAACTGAGAGGAACGAAAACTGCAATGGTTTAGTTTGGAGAGGATCCTTGCCTAACTGGTGAAATTTGCTTAATGATATTGGTGAATGTCATGATTGCCATTCCTAAGTAGTGCAGTTACGTGACACCACACTTTATGACCACATCAGACAATGACAGAAATTCTAGTCCCAATTGTGATTATAAATAATTTGTATGGAATAACATTTTTGATCCATTTAATATGCTTTTTAAAAGGTTTTTTTTCTTCATTACAGTACAGAAATAATCCAACCTCAGAATAAAATTTTCAAATAGCAGAAATCCAATTTATGCTAAAACTTTTTTTAAAACAGCTAGATGTAATGGACTTCTGTGCTTTATAACCCCAACCATAACACTTATTCAGAAATACTGTAAATTCTATATAGTTCAATGGGATCTTACTTTTTAAATAGACATACATAGGAATTCACCAAAACAGATAGTCCTTGAGTTACAAATGTAATGGAGCCTGCCTATTACATTTATAATTCAAGGGTTCATAGGATTAAATCACGTAACTTGACCACAATCACTATCTGCTTTTGCCCACGCATCTGCTAATGGAATATGTGGGTTGTTAAGTGCATATGAGGTATCTCAGGGTGGAGAAGGCCAAGGAGGCCTAGCTGTGGAACAGGCCACTTACTTTAGACCACCCAAGGACTCTTCTGGTCTCCTGGGATACCTCATACTTCCTCCCCTGGAGTCCCCACAATTGCTCCTTCGTATCCTGCCACGCCGGGTCTCTTACCTTGTGAAGATCTGTCTCCTTTCCAGAAACTCTAGTGGTTTCTTTGCCTACTTGCAGTCTTGGCACAAAGAGCATTTGTAAGACGATGAGATTTTGGGGCAGTGAAATCCCTTGCTTCAAGCCTCCTATCAATTTGTGCTGAGACTGCGATGCTACGAGAGGCATTTGCAAGCTGATGGGAGGGTTGAAGCAAGGGATTTTGCTGCCCTAAAATCTCATCATCTTGCTAGAAGCCTCCCAAAGATTTGTAAGTGCTCTTTGTGCCGCAACAGGAATGGCACGAAAAGTGTTTGCAAGCCAATAGGAGGCTTCAAAGAAGACAATGAAACTTTGGGGCAGTGAAATCACTTTGGTTGAAGCCTCCCATCAGGTTGTAAATGTTCTGCATGCTGAAACTGGAATGCTACAAAAGGTGTTTGCAAGCTTATGGGAGGCTTGAAACAAAATGATTTAACTGCCCCAAAGCCATGTTGACTTGCAAGTGCTCTTCTGCTGGATCTGGTACAAGCCTTGGTTTACTTAAACTACTTTAGTGTGAGATCACACAAAATCAGTAGCACAAAATTTCATGCTACTGATCTCGCAGTACATTATTTTAGGCCTCTGTTCTCTATGATCTGAGGCCTACACGAGATCTGGAACAAAAGGCCGTCTCAGTTTGCAAAGTCTTTTTCCCCAGATCTGTTGCAGTCTCAGTTCACAGAGAACATGGGTCTAAAGTACTGTAATCCAAGATCATGCGAAATCAGTACTGATCTGTCACTACTTTAGGTCTTTGTGTTAGGTTTCTGTTTAGGTTCTGCAAATGCACAGACACAGGCAAAGGACCCGACGCTCACTAGAATGTCTCAAGGTAAATCCCAGCAGGGTGGGGTGGGGGAATAGGCAGGGCAATGTTGCAGCGCCTCTGCCATTATTCGTAAGTGTGAACAATGATTGTGGTGCTGCAACATTAGTATCTTTGGGACTGGGTCATAACTTCTAATGGTTGTTAAGTGAACTATCATATTTTGGGGGTTACCTGTAGTCATGCTTGGAAAAGAATTAACTTAAAACTAAAATTTGGATTGGGATTTCACTTATAAGTTGTTTCAGTCATAAGTGGAGGTACTGTGTGACCAGACTCAATTTTACAACCGTTTCTATAACAGTTTTTAAGTGAAGTACTGCAGTCATTAAGGAAATCATGTAGTCATTAAGCAGATTACAGGTTTGTTAAGTGACTCCATTCTTTCAAGGGGGCATTTTTAATGGAAATAATAGTGAGAAAAAATATAACAGAAAACAGTCCAAAATGTTCCAAATGGCAGTCACATGACTATGGAACACTGCAACTGGTGTCAATACAAGCAATTTGTCAAGTGCCTCAAATACAATTATATTACTTCAGGGGGGAACGTTGGCGGCAATCATAACTTCAATGGTCATAAGTAGCTTTTTTAAGTCAGCTATAACTTTGAACAGTCTTCAAATGATTGCTCATGTTGACAACTACATCTGTAATGAAATGTCAGTATATCTGAGTCTGCATTACAGCATGATTTAAACCAGTTAAAATTTTTCACACTTTTTTATCTTCAGACTTAACTGTGCTTTAATATTAATACTAACTACAATTAATTTTGTTGTACTGTGTGAATGACTTAATATCATACAAATTTAATAAATAAATGTGATATAAATTGCTGCTGATATCTAAGATGATATAAAATAAATTATTTTTATATTATGATTTGTTACAGAAATTCCGATTCTAATCCTTCAGTTTCCTGAGAATATTTGCCTCTTGAGTACATAGGTTTAAGATTCTGGTGTAATTTTATTGTTGTCATTGATTCTAGAGACAGCAAATACTGAGTGAGGCAAGAAAAAATGAGCTCTTACAGAGACTTATCATAGAGCTTGTTGAGTTTATTTCTCCAAAAACACCAAAGCCAAAAGAACTTGGTGGAAGAGTGTCTGGATCATTGGCCTGGAGAGTTGCCAGAGATGAAATTGCTTTAGAGGTATATATAGCATCTAGTACCAGTTTTTAGAATTCTTAGTGTAAGACGTAATTGTGACTTGTTGGTTTGGTGTGCATTCAAAGAAAATTATGCTTATATTTTGTTGGTTTTATTTAGTTGCCAAAGATTTCTTCTATATATTTCAGCCCAAAATTGTAATTTAATTTTAAATTTTGTTTTACTCTCACCTAGAGCAAATTAGAATCAGAATTTAAATAGCAAATAGATGATATGTGACCAAAGAAAAACAGATTTACTTTATTCTTTAGATTAGGTTCAGCTTCCTATTAATGGAACACTAAAATTACAAGCAACTAAAATACAAAAAAAATTTAAAAATAATATTAATGTTAATTAATTAGTACTGTAAGTATAATCATGCTTCTAGGCATGTTAGCAAAATGTGTGGTTCATCTGTTAGTTATCAATTAACTTACCCATTTCCTAAATTAATATGTGAATCAGAATGTAGTTGCCTTTCTGTTTTTACATTTAAATTTTTTTGTGATGTACCAATCTAGTAAAAACAGCAACAACTTATACATGAGAAAGCCATACAATATACATGCAGTCTTTAAATTTATTCCTCCTTCTGCTTCACAATTTTGGCTTTGTTTTTGTAAAATAAATAATAACATGATATAATATGTCATGTGTGTTGTTCACCTGAGGTTGTATTTAAATTTAAATTTTACTTTTAAGAACTGCTAAGGACCAGATGATTTTTACTATATCTTTACTATACTATGGTTTTACATAATAAAACCATATAATTCAATGAGAGTGTACTTTCTTTTTCACATGACTGTATATTATATAAAATGTTTGTGTCAGATATATATTAATCATTAGTGATGTTTATTAAATGTTGGTCAAAGAAGGAGAGGAAGTAGAAGGATTCGTAGACAGAGAAGAAGAAAGGCAGGAGTATAGGTCTGAAAATAGGGATTCTTAATGTTGGCACTATGACAGGGAAAGGTTGAGAGATGGCAGACATGATGGAGAGAAGGAAGGTAGATATACTGTACATGCAAGAGACCAGGTGGAAGGGTAGCAAAGCGCGTAGTATTGGAGGGGGTTACAAACTGTTTTATTATGGCATGGATAGGAGGAGAAATGGGGTAGAAATGATCCTGAAGGAGGAGCTCGTGAGGAATGTTTTAGAGATAAAAAGAGTGTCAGACAGGGTGATCAGTTTGAAGTTGGAAATTGAAGGGGTAATATTGAATGTAGTCAGTGATTATGCTCTACAAGTAGGGTGTGAGTTAGAAGAGAAGGAGAGATTCTGGAGTGAGTTAGATGAAGCAATGGAGAGTATCCCCAGAGGGGAGAGAGTGGTGATTGGGACAGATTTCAACGGGCATGTGGGTGAGGGGAACAAAGGAGATGAGGTAATCGCAGGTTTGGCGTGAGCTGCACTGGCTCCCTGTGGCCTTCCAGGTGCGATTCAAGGTGCTGGTTCTTACCTTCAAAGCGCTCCATGGCTTGGGACCCGGGTACTTACTTATGGGACCGCCTGTTGTCACCATCAGCCTCCCACCGGCCAGTACGTTCCCACAGGGCAGGCCTCCTTGGAGTCCCATTGCCTGGACATTGTCATCTGGCAGCCCCGAGGGTTCGAGCCTTGTCTGTGGGGGCACCCTCCCTTTGGAACGAATTGATCCAGAGATCCGGACCATTACAGACCTGCGGATCTTTTGGCGCGCATTGAAGACCCATTTGTTCCAACAGGCCGGTCTGGCCGAACATTAATTTTTGGAGTTGACTACATCAAGATAGGTTCTGAGTCTTGTTTTTGCTATGGTGATGGACAGCTTGACAGATGAGGTCAGACAGGAATCCCCTTGGATAATGATGTTTGCAGATGACATTGTGATCTGTAGTGAGAGCAGAGAGCAGGTGGAAGAACACCTGCAAAGGTGGAGGTATGCTCTGGAAAGAAGAGGAATGAAGGTCAATCGTAGTAAGACAGAATACATATGTGTGAATGAGAGGGAGAGAAGTGGAACAGTGAGGTTACAGGAGGCTGAGGTCAAGAAGGTGCAGGAGTTTAAGTATTTGGGGTCAACAATCCAGTGCGATGGAGAGTATGGAAAAGAGTTGAAGAGATGAGTGCAGGCAGGTTGGAATGGGTGGAGAAAGGTGTCAGGTGTGCTGTGTGACAGAAGAGTGTCAGCAAGAATCAAAGGAAAGGTGTACAAGATGATGGTGAGACCAGCTATGCTGTATGGGTTAGAGACTGTAGCAATGAGGAAAAGACAAGAGGCAGAGATGGAGGTAGCAGAGATGAGGATGTTGTAGTTCTCTTTAGGAGTGACCAGAATGGACAGGATTAGGAATGAGCAAATCAGAGGGACAGCTCAGGTCGGCTATTTTGGAGACAAGATCAGAGAGGCCAGATTGAGATGGCTTAGACATGTGCAGAGGAGGGATAGTGGTTATATTGGTAGAAGGATGTTAGAGATGGAGCTGCCAGGCAAGAGGTCAATAGGAAGGCCAAAGAGGAGATACATGGATGTGCCAAAAAAGGATATAAAGGTGATTGGGGCGAGAGTGGAGGATGCCGAGGATAGAGTTGGGTGGAGGCAATTGATTCACTGTGGCGACCCCTAATGAAAACAGCTGAAACAAGAAGATGTTTATTAAATCTCTGACAAGAAACTAATTTCAGTTTTGGGTTTGATTATTTAGACTAAAGAAGTAGTATTTATTCCAACTGTAAAAGAGAAAGACTCCAAGCTTTTTCACCTCAGCTATAATATAGTGGAAGATTGTTACACGCGAATATCAAATAATAATGAAAAAATCAATGGTTGGGAGAATGGTGTTTGGAAAATGAACTCTTTATGGAGAAAGATTGAATTAGATTGGAAAATGGTAAGTAGAAAAAATTGTTATTCTAAAATAGGGCTGCACATGACTCGTATTTAAAGGGAAAAGATGCTTGACATATTGCATGCAGAGATGCTCATATGGCAGCAATTTGCAACTCCTTAGAACAGTTGAATTTTTTCTGGGTATAAATAAACATTTGTTTTGAGAAGTTGTTGATAAGCATGCTCCAAAGCACTTTTATCCCTTCAAATCCAAAGCTCTGCATGCCTTATTGTAAAACATTTCTTTATCAGTGTAGCTTGCATGACCACCCTTTGGAAGAACTGATATAATTATTACTTTATTGTATTATTGCCTATCTAGAGAGTTATTTAATTCCAGAGTGAGAATATTTATCTATGCAAAATCTTCTTACATTAAATTTTACTTAATCATGAGCAAAGAAATAAAGCACATCAATCTTCATACATTTAAGATTTGATTTGTTTTTAATTTTGTGAAGAAGTTAAAGAACAGCTGACATATCCAAATAGAACATAGAAAGAGGACTGGTAGATTAAACATGAATAAAGCATTTTCAATAGTCACCATAAGTACCGGTAACAAAAGATAATTGAAATAAACATTTGTCTGTGTATACACATAGCTCCATTAAACTTAGAAAGTGATACAGGCAGTCCTTACTTAGTGACTGCATTGAAGTTTGCACTGTTTGAAGTTACGATAATATTGAAAAAACCTTTATAAGCAATGCCCACATTTATAACCCATGCAGCATTCCTCAGACATGTGATCACTATTACATGATAATGATGTAATCACTACAGTCAATACATGTTGTTTTATATCTGTTTTTTTATTTTATTCCTCACAGACAAGAGAAAATGGAGGAAGGGATTAGTAGAGAGTAAGCAGGCACATAATGGGGTATATATGAGGCTATCTGTGTAGCACATTAATGACTGCCAGTCCATCCTATTTTATTTGTATTTTCCATTGTATGCCTGTTTATTGTCTTGTAATTTCTCCCTCTTCAACAAATGCAAAATACAGACACGGATTTACTTATTGCAAATGCTTATCTCAGCACCAGGATGAGGGTTCCCAAGAGTAGAAAAGTGGTTAGAAGACAAACAAAAGCAGAAAATGTGAAACATTAGTCATTTCACTTTCAGACTGTCCCCAGCATTCTAAAGAGAAGGGAAATCATAGGGAGATTATGTGATTTCTCACAGTGACTACCTGATTTAGCAACAGATCTTCTAGTCCCAACTATAGCTGCTAAATGAAGATTACCACCTCTGGTATACAGATCTTTGATCAGCTGTGCTGCATCTAGTTTAGCTCTGCAGCTCCAGATATACAAGATTCTTAACTGAAGCTGATAGTACTACACACTATTTTCAAAGTAAGGGACTAAATTATCACCTTTTTACTCTTGATCTGAATACATTTTAGCACATATGTGCCTCATTGCTGTATGTCAGAATCAGATAAGTTTTTAATATCTCAATTTTCTTGCAGATATGTAGAGTATTATTTGATAAAGCACAACACTTTTAAATAGTTTATAAAACTAACTGCATATGCATTTTATTGTAAAAACATAAGAAAACATGTGAATTCTACTAAGTTATATATAGAAATCTTTTTAGAAATTATTATTTTTTAATAGGATGAATGCTCAGCATGTACTAGGTAGTAAACTTGACATAACTTAGTAGTCTACATGACTAAATATACTAAGGTTAGCACTTTTAAAAAGCAACACCATTAACCAGGATTTCACTGGTATCACTGAAGTGATCATGCATTAAGTTGAGTGCAATATCACAATATTAATGTGCTGCAATTCAGTGGTTAATATGCATATTTTTTGTCATTCTAACTAGGTTTATTTAGCTCGAAAGGAAGGCTTCTCATCTGGCTACATTTGTTGGAAGTTTGAATGTGGCTCTGTTGGTCTAAAAATAGACAACATTTCAGTTAGAACAACCAACCAAACGTTTGAGGGTGGAAGAGTAAAGTGGACGCTGCACTCTGGAAGCATTGCAGTTGATGTTAATGGAGGTATATATAATATTTAATAATTATTTACAACTAATGAAAAAATACTAAAATATTAAGAGTGTGATGGTTATATAGTGTATCCAATGCTATCAATACATAAATGTTTTATCAATTTTTAATAAAACACAAAGCAAGCCAATTATGTCATTTTTCAAAATGGTGTGAGAAGAGTTTAAGTTAGTAACAAATCAGAGACTAAAACTTCAAATTTTCTTGGTTTATATTGCAACTCTAACAATTTTTGTTTAGAAGTTATCTTTATTTGTGACTCTGATTCCAACCTGTAGCTGGATTCTCTTATATATTTCATAAATCTTTGAATATAGTGGGATTTAATTCTGGTTAAATAACAAAAGGATTGCGTTGCTATCATGATAGTTACATGTTACAAATAAATGTGTATAATTCTGCATTTGTTTGAAACATAATATTTGTCTCAAGAATTATTTATTTTTACGCTGTATAGGTAGTCAGTAGATCAACTTACAATCATAATGAAGCCTGCCCATTATGGCCAAAAGTTGGAACTTCCTCATTTAATTACCCTCATCTGTGCTCTGCAGATGTTGTCATTAATGCATGAGCTATTAAGCAGAGCATAGGTGCCATGGGGGTTCTGGGAGATATAGTTCAGCCCTGTCTGAAGCTTCCCAACACCACCCCCGCTCACTGAACACATGTGCTCTGATTTTCCCCCTCAGGATCTCACATGCTTTTCTCCAATTCTTAGCCATTGCTTTTACCTTTTATCATAAATTTCCATCGGCATGTTCAATAGATCACACTAACAATGAGAACAAGCTGCCCCATGTTTGGCATTCCTAGACTGTGGCCCAGCAACAAGTGTTATTTTCAGAATGGTCCTAATGAATTAAGGGTGCTTTAAAATGGTGCTCACTTCCAGAATGGAGGAATGTGTCCTAGAAAAAAGCAGTTTGTTTTTCTTCACTAGTACTTCTCACTTGTATGCACACCACACAACAACCTTTGAGTAAGAAGCATTAGAAAACAAAGTTGGACATGGTTACCTTTGCTGGCTTTGCTACTGTCTTTTGTCTTGGGAATGGCAGTAGTGGAACTGACAAAGGCAACTGCACACATCTCTTCTTCGCCAGTGCTTCTTGCTTGTTCACAGCTGTCTGTCTATCTAATGAGAAGCATTGGGAAAAAGATTACAAAAGGATAGAAACAGGCTAGATGCAGCAAGGATGGAAACAAAGATAGGAGAGCTTTATCCTAACATCACTTTCCTGCAACTTACAGCATCTCGTGTGCCCAAACAAAAATGGAAGAACTTTGACCTAAAAACTTTGATTTTCTCAGAGCTTCTAGCATGCCTGGGCTAGAAAGAAAGGCATTGCAGAAGAAGAGAGGCTGTTCCATTCCTAGGCCACGCTGCTGAGCTGCACTGCTAGGTAGCATGTCTGGCCTGCTCCAAACAGGGTGCTTGCTCTAGGCCAGGTTCCTGGGAATGGAACAGTTTGTTGTTCTTCCCCAGTGCAATCTATGGAGATTTCAGAAGGAGATTTATCATAAAAGTTAAGTGAGCAATTGGTGATGGAGCTGGGAAAATGTGTGTGAAAACCAAAAGCAGGCCTAATCTCTGTGGGGACCCAGTGGGTAAGATAGGGGAGAAAAAGGTGTAAAGTGCTGTAGCATCTCTGTGATCATAAGCTTAGCAAAATCCATGCTACTGTATACAGATAGTCCTTGACTTATACCAGTTCATTTAGTGACCATTCAAAGTTACAATGACAGTGAAAAAAGTGATTTACCACTGTTTTTCACACAACCACTACAGTATTTCCCTGGTCATGTGACCAAAATTCAGAAGCTTGGTAACTGATTCATGTTTATGTTTGCAGTGTCGTGTGTGTGTGTGTGTGTGTGTGTGTGAAATGATCGCCTTTTGTGACTTGACAATAAGGAAGCCAATTCACTTAACAACCATGTTATTAATTTAACAACTGCAATGATACACTGAACAGTGACAAGGTTGTAAAATGAGGCAAAATTCACTTAATATCTGTCTCACTTAGCAACAAAAATTTTGGGCTGAATTGTGGTGATAAATCAAGACCACCAATGTAGGGCTTTTATGAATTATTCCATCAACTTTTAATTGGATATAGATTAAATCTGGCATTTTATTTTAGCCTACTCACATTTTATAAATGCACTCATTATTAAAATGCTTTTTATTACCTATTCAAGTTTTTTCTGAGCAGGGGAAAAAGGACCTCTGCTTGTTTCTCTTATTATCCTATAAATTAATTTTTGATCAAGTATTTTCAAGTACAAGTTACGACAGTTCACTTAACAACCAAGTTATGGCCTGGCCCGCCCTCCCAACTACTTAAACCCAATCATGAAGTTATAAATGTTGCAGCACCACAGCTCTCATTTACACTTATGAACAATGGCAGAGGCACTGCAACATTTGTATATTCCCCCCGCCCCACCATGTCTCCATAGTCATTGAGACTCATTCATCTTCCAATGATTTAGTGAGCTGTCGGTTTCTTTGCCTGCTTCTGTGCATTTGCAGAAAACAGAGCCTAAAGTAGTAAGAGATTACAAAGTGGCTTTTCGCTGATCTTGCTATTGATTTTGTGTGATCTTGCACTACAGTAGTTTAAGTCTTTGTTCTCTGTGAACCAAAGCCTATACTAGATCCAACCAAAGAGCACTTGCGAGCTGACAAGACTTTGGAGAGAAAAATCAAGTTGCTTAAAGCCTCCCATAGGCTTGCAAACCTTCTTGTGTTGTGACTGCATGCAGGCTAAGAAATAGTGACAGAGAGGAGACAAAACTCCACAAGATAAGTGACCCAGTACAGCAAGATGGGGGAGAGAGCAATTGTGGAGACCCCAGGGGAAAGAGCATGAGATATCCCAAGGGAGTCAGGGAGGCCTTGGGTGGTCTCAATCAAGAGGCCTGCTCCATCGCTAGGCCCTCATGGCCTTACCTCGGTGTGCACATCTCAAAAAACTTATCATGGACCTTCCACATCAACACCATGGTAAAAAAAGCCCGACAATGTCTCTTTCACCTCAGACGTCTGAGGGACTT
>JAEANM010005959.1:0-19041 GCA_017656035.1 Myanophis thanlyinensis
TTTCATCTTTTAAGTTGCATTTACTGAAATAAATGAACTTTTGCACGATATTCTAATTTTCTGAGTTTCACCTGTATTTGTGCCTGAAGTGTAATTTTAACTGAATTTTAATTTATCTCCTGCTATTGCTGCTACCAGTTAAAATTGTCTCTAAATGTCATTGCAGGCAGGGTTCAAAACAAGAAAAGACCTGCATATCATTAGAGGACATATTTTTTCAGGCAGGCAACAAGTTCACATTCAGAAAGACAGTTTTATATATTTATAGCTGCATGCTTCTCACCCGATAACATTTTGTTGTACTGACTGTAGCTTTGCGGCCGTAAGAAAAGTTCAGGTTTGTGTGATAATCTCATGGTTATGTTGCACTTTCCAAAGTGAGCATGGAACTAATTTTGCTAATGTATTGGGAAGACTGCAAAGTTCTGAGATTTTTGATACATACACAAATACACACATACAATCAAGTTCTAAAGAACAGAAGCTAAATTAAATGTTATGTAAACTTTACTTCCATATTTTACTTACTCTGTCTGAAATGCATGATAGTCCAGTGTACTCTGCATGGAACTAGGAGTCTTAATCTTTCCAGCTTTTTTATCTATCTGTCTGTCTATCTATCTAAAAATTAAATCCGTTTGCTTGGATTTTAAAAAAAAATAGTTATTTCCTATGGAATTTTTAACATCATCCTGTGAAGGATGGATTTAATTTTCCCCCAAACATTAGCAGAATAGCCTTTATGTCTGGAGAAAAGGCAAAGACCAACAAACTGGTATAATATTCAATTCAAAACCATTCAGTTGGGCTTGGGTGTTGCATACCAGCCAAAGTGCACTATTTGTATGCTCAGAAATCAATCTCCTTTAACGTCAGAGGAATTAGGCAATTCCACAGGCAATACGGACCCTAAACCAAACCACAACAAACCCAGGACTATAAAGTATTCCTATAATCTACCTCTCTCAACCACTCCCTAACTTATTCTCCCTCCCTGTCTATACTATTCCCTTGCCCTACTACCTATGGCCGCGAGTGGTCGCATACACATTTCACTGCATTTCGTACCATGTATGTCTGTGCATGTTATGAATAAAATTTGATTTGATTTGAATTACATCTAAATAAGTGTATATATAAGATACATACTCGGCATTACAACACAAGATAGAATGACCTGCACATGGATTAGAGAACAAATTAAAGTATATGATATCATCAAGAGAGTAAAAGAACTGAAATGGAAATGGGCTGGTCACATAGCAAGAACTGATGGCAGGTGGACCAAGGCAGTCATAGAATGGATTCCACTTACTAAAAAGCGCCCACGAAAGAGACCTAAAACAAGATGGATTGACAACATCAGCAAATATTGTGGGCTCAATTGGGAAAAGAAAACTCAGGACTATATTGGTTGGAAACATGTGGAAGAGGTTTTCATCCTGCAGTGGATAGACAATGGCTAAAATGATTATGATAAATAAGTGTAAATAGCAGCTCTTCCCAGAATGGGTTCCTCCACAGGTTCTAGGGTGAAGGCCCAGTTTTACCAGAGTTAATCTTGCCTTAGACTAACTGGAACTGTAGGACCAAAATATTTGGAAAGCCCTAGGAAAGATTTTGAGGCATAGCTGAAAGTGATA
Organism: Myanophis thanlyinensis; assembly: GCA_017656035.1. Classification (NCBI taxonomy): domain Eukaryota; kingdom Metazoa; phylum Chordata; class Lepidosauria; order Squamata; family Homalopsidae; genus Myanophis; species Myanophis thanlyinensis. The sequence continues at coordinate 1,644 of JAEANM010005959.1, forward strand.
AATAATACAATAACTCTGAATTTATTTAAAACCTCAGTAGCTGTTCATAGGGCGAGACAGAATTCTCTTCGCTTCAGGTCCTCACCATAAATGTGAGGTCAAACTGTGATGAGGAGAAAATGGCAAAATATATATTACAACACAAACACCAACAAAAAAAAGTACCATGTTTTTCACTCCGTGACACATCTTTTCATCTCCTAAAAGTGAGTGGAAATGTCTGTGCATCTTATGGAGAGAATATTGCCAAAGCCCTGCCTACCCACCAGCCCCCACCCTTTGGCCATTTTCGGCCTCCATGCGTCCTATTATCAGCCTCTGCGTGTCCCGTTTTCAATTTCCACACGAAGCCCTGCCCACCCATATGCCCCCACCCTTCGGCTGAACACAGGACTTTCGCAGAGGCAGAAAAAGGAGCATCTGGAGACCAAAAATGTCATCTGTTGCTGCAAGTAGCTGCCAAAATTATGTTATTCTGTTCACCTTAAAGAACAACATATCTGAAATAAAGCTAAAACTGATAAGCTTTACAACATGGAGATTCCCAAATAACACAAATAGTACCGTAATAACAAATCTTTTTTAAAAATATCAGGTGATTGTAATCTTAACAAGTTCTAAGAAAAGTATTATGAAGATGCTGGAAAACCTGAAATGAGAGACTGAAGGAAGATCATAGTCAGAGCAACAATCTGTAAAGCTAGGAGCATCACACATTTTTTTCCTCCTCAAAATAACAAAGCTTCATAGAAAACCATAATAATCTGTCTAAACATAACATTTCTTCCCATTACAGTCCAAACAAATCAGAATTTATGAAGGTGTGTGAGAGCTCCTATTCCAGTTGGAAATTCTCTGGAGGTTTCCGAACTTGGGTCAAAATGTCTTTGGTGAAAACTATAGAAGAAAATGGTTTGGTGGCAGTTGAATTCAGGCAGGAGGTAATGATATCTCATGAGGCTTTTTGACCACACAGCTTTTATTGTTGTACAAATAGCTGGAATTCTGTTGCTATTGGTTGTTGTATCATCTTGAGTTTTGTGGAACAATGAATCACTAAAGATTGGAAAAGTACACACTGAAGACTGCAGAATTTCTTTGCTATTTATAAGTATCAACCAGCGAAGTATCAAACTAGGTAAATTTTTCCTAATCTCACCTTAGATCAGGGGTTTCAAATTCAAGGCCCGGCTGGATCCGGCCCACGGGATGCTTAGATCAGGCCTGTGGAGCCACCCTGGAAACAGTGAAGGATCAGCCTGCAGTGCCTCTGCCAATGAAACCGGGCTCCTGAGCTCCATTTTCATTGGCAGAGGTTTGCAGGAGGCCGTCACAAGCGAAAATGGAGCTTGGGAGCCTGTTTTTGCTAGCAGAATAATTGGGCCACCACAGCATCCCCAACACGAGTGATGTCAAGCTGGCCATGCCCCCTGGTCCCCACAAGGTCAAACACAACCCTGATGTGGCCCTCAATGAAATCAAGTTTAACACCCCTGCCTTAAATATTTAAATCCCAATTTTAATTTGGAATTTAGAGATTTCCCAAGGAACTTTTATGCCAGATACCAAAGTCTGCTGTTCCCTCCAATTCTGAATTACACAAATTAGCTAAACTGGCAGCTTAATCTTCAGCACTGACAACAGGATGGTATCTTGGGATGGTAGGCAGGTTGCCCACAGCATAGTTTTTCCTGTTCAGATGCACTAGCATGTGCCCTCTTTACTCTCTGATTTTTGCCCCTAAGGGGCAAATTAATAGTAACGCTTAATGTTAATGTTGATACTGACAACTACTGGCCTCTATATAGTTTTTCCGCATTCTGAAGGCAACAAATAGCAAGAAAAAAATGATCTATTAAACTCAATGAAATATACTTGAGGAAAGATCTGTGAACTATTCATTATTAACATTTTTGCTCAATAATTTTTTCTAGCATTTTCCCCATCAATTATTTATAAAAGAAAAAAAGGTGTAGCCATTGTACTGTATGTCCTTTGGCTCTCCCATTTTGCTTTTTTGAAAAATAGTATTGCTGGCTACATTCGACATGTCAGCTAGTTTGGGAATTGCCCCCATTTTACTTTATCTTTTATTAGCCTGGATTGTTTGCATGCCTTATCCATACATAATCTTGGTAAGGGTCCTATTTTTCCCCCCAACTTAGTCACACAGCAGGCTTTCAATTTTATTTTTATTATTTCTAAGGCATTTGGATTCTTGGACTTTTTAAAAATGTGTGTTTTGGTATGTTATATATGAATAATCACCTATTTTTTCTTTATTTTGCCAGATTAGTGTGGTTAACTACATTGAACGAAGGACAAAAGCTGATACTGATCAGCTATTTTTTGTGGTGTTTGAATGGAAAGATCCCTTTTTTCAAGAAGTTCAAGATGTGAGTAAACTTGGATCATTTTTCCGTTGATGTAATGTGCCAAACTAAGCATAAATTGAGGGCACAAATAGGACATCCACTGTTTTCAAAATGTACAGGTAGACCGCGACTTACCACCACAATTGAGCCTAAAGTTTCTGCTGCTAAGCGAGACAGTTCTTAAATGAGTTTTGTCTCATTTTATGACCTTTCTTGCCACAGTTGTTGAGTGAATCACCGCAGTTGTTAAGTTACGAACACAGTCATTAAATGAATCTGGCTTCCCTGTTGACTTTGCTTGTTAGAAGATCACAAACCACAGGACATTGCAACTGTCATAAATAAGAACCAGTGGCCAAGCATCCGAATCTTAATCATATGACCATGGGGATGCTGCAACAGGTGTGTGGAAAATAGTCATAAAATCACTTTTTTCAGTGCCACTGTAACTTTGAATGGTCACTAAATGAATGGTTGTAACTATCTGCACTTGGAATGCAGTCATAATAGCTAGAAATTCGCACCTTATGTAGACTCCCACACAAAGGTCTATCAAAAAGTGCTGTAATGGCAGAAAAACTTGGTTGCTGCTGCACACAGTGACTTGTCTGAAATATAACAACTCTGGAAATATAATGTCCCAAGGGTGCTTTTTTCAAGAGGCAACTGGACTTTGTTTTTTCTTTGAAGACATTTTGCTTCTTATCCAAGAAACTTCTTCAGCTCTGACTTGATGGTGGTAAGTCTTCAAAGAAAAAACAGAAAGTCCAGTTGCCACTTTAAAAAAGCACCTTTGGGACAACCATGACCTGGATGACTGAGTATCCATACACATTTATAGAAACATAACATTTTAGCAGTAGCATGTCTATTTAGAAGGAAGTTTCTTTGCTTTCATGGCATCTTATTCCATGGAAAATGCATATCTGATTACAATTGAAAAGTAGGCGTATCCACTGGTGCTTAAACATTTGTGAATCCTTTTGAATTTTCAATATTTCTGTATAAATATAACCTAAAATGTTATCACCTCCCCACACAAGTCCCAAATTAGTTAAAAAGAACCAAATTAAACTAATAGGTCAAAAACATTATACTTGTTCTTTTGTTTACTGAGGAAAGTGATCCAAATCCACATATTTGATCACAATTTAAGTCACATTTATGCACCAATATTGACAATTCGGGGATGCAGTGGCTGAGTGGCTAAGATGCTGAGCTTGTCAATCAGAAAGGTCAGCAGTTCTAATCCCTAGCGCCATGTAATGGAGTGAGTTCCCGTTACGTATCCCAGCTTCTGCCAACCTAGCAGTTCGAAAGCATGTAAAAATGCAAGTAGAAAAAAAGGTAACAGCGCTCTGTGCCCCTTTGGTGTTTAGTCATGCTGGCCACATGACCACGGAATTGTCATCAGACAGCGCTGGCTCTTCAGCTTAGAAACTGAGATGAGCACCGCCCCCTAGAGTCAAGAACGACTAGCACATATGTGTGAGGGGAACCTTTACCTTTACCTATTGACAATTCAAGAGTTTACTGATTTTTAAGGATCACCGTAGACAAACCAGTTTTAGATATTGCTGTATTAACAACAAATCTCAATCTTAGCTATGTAAATATGTAACAAGGAAAATGATATTGAAGTGCAAACTTTTTCTCTTGGTCTGTTTGGAGAAGTAACCATAAATAAACATTTAATATGTTTATTGCCAGTATAAATCAAGTGTTTTATTATAAAACATTCCATAATAAAATGTAAACAGTATCTCTTTAATCAACAGTTTTAATGATTTGTTTAATTTATTTTCATAGATTATCACTGCAAATCCTTGGAACATGATTGCTCTTTTGTGTGGTATATTCCTGGCTTTGTTTAAAGCAGCTGATTTTGCCAAACTGAGTATCAAATGGATGATAAAAATCCGAAAACGGCATCTCACGAGAAAAACTCAAGCCTTGAACCATATAAATTGAAAACAACGTGCTTCACAGATTTCTGTTTCACTGAGAAGTTCAACTAGGATGACTAAACCAATACGTCTATGTTACACAAGAAAACAGCAGTGATGGAAGGACACATTTCTTTGTTGGACTGAACTTTGGAAGTTTTAGAAAATGATTTGACTCTTTATAAATCCGGAGTCTTTTCCAAAAATATAATTTCTTTTTACAAGCTGCTACTTAGTAGTAACAATATTTCTGAAAAAGAATTAACTTCCTGTAAAATAGAAACAGTTTGTACTGATTTAATAGGATTTTTTTTTAAAATGGGAATTTAAAATGTAGTGTCTACCAGTAATAGGTGTAGTTTTGCTGGCTGAGGGATTCTGGGGGTTGAAGTCCACAAGTCACAAAATTGCCAAGTTTGAAGACCCCTGGTGTAGTTAATCCTGTTCCTAAACATCGAATCCCCAATCACTAATCAACTCAGGGACAAAGACGTCTGCTTCAAGACCTTCCACTGGATATGCTGCCATCAGAGGGAAGAGTGTTTTATTGGATTCTGATTCAGTATTATCACATTCCAGCTATTGCTCCGACAAACACATTCCCAAGAGATGAAAACGCATTGTTAAAGCTATATGCACTAACTGTATATTGAACATACCACTAATCAACAACTAACCCCAAAAGCATGACTAAAGTGATCGATCAATATTAGTTGGTTGTAGGATGTAATAGTTTGATTTCTTACAATTTCTAACTGAAATAATACATTCTTGATTGGATTTGAGCTCTTTTATGTGTTGGAACTTTACTTGCAAAAGTAGGTACAAGCTTTTTTATAAAAAGGACAGCTGATATCTGATAACTACTGGAGGCATTGTGATAATTAGAAGACCCACGGTGGTACAGTGGTTAGAATGCAGTATTGCAGGCTAACTCTGCTCACATTGCCAGGAGTTTGATTCCTTCAATCCTCACCAGCTCAAGGTTGACGCATCCTTCCAAGGTTGGTAAAATGAGGACCCAGATTGTTGGAGGCAACAGGCTCACTCTGTAAACTGCTTAGAGAAGGCTGAAAAGGACTGTGAAGTGGTATGCAAATCTTAAGTGCTATTGTGATGATGCAATTTGCTGCCAGATTTGAGGGGTTGTGATGCCACATGCCAATTTTGGTTTGCTTACTCCTTTGTTCACAGAATACAGTACAATAAACCTAAAAATAGCTCTTGTCTTAGCTATTAGTTATTTACTGAAACAAAACCAAACATTGAAAACAGGAATTTTATTAAGTGTTCTTATTAAATACTTATGCTAAAGATTTTTCAAAAAATAGCTGTGTGGTACACTTACTTAAAATATTAATACTGTCATGACCTCTTCCAAAACCTATAGATAGAAAACTTACTCATAAATTTATAAGCAATAAAAAGAGAAAACACATGGTAATAATGAAATATTACAAAGATGATTATTCCTTAAATGGGAAAATTTAGATTAATTTAGATGCTCATTTTATATTTACTTAAAATATTTTCTCCTGTTTAAAATCTCCAGACAGATTATGGTGGTATGATAAAGAAAATTACTTAAAAATATGTTAACCATTTAATTCTGCATTAGCTTTCTTCCACCTTCTGAGGGAGCAGTAGAATATAGTAAAATGTAGTCTGTAGTATTTTATTTTGAATCATGTGAAGCATGATCGGGTCCATGATTGTGTTTATATTTTGGAATGTTGCCCATACAAATCAAAAATACTATTATTATATTTAGTTCCAGGAATTTGTAGACATAAAGATGAATATGTGCTAGGTATCCATTTTATTTTGAAGTATGAACATATCTTCTGCATTAAAGATAGAATCTTGTTTTGTTTAGTCAATGAAATGAAGAGATGATGAAGGCCATAACAATTTGATGTTATGTGAAAACAAATAATGTCCATTAAACAGAATGAATTGGCTTTTTCTATTGTAATTTCCCACCCTATCCCATTCTCCTGAAAACTAGTCTGGAATATTAGGGGGTGGGGGACTTTGGAGCAGATCTGGGTAACAAAAATCCCATCCAAAAAGTATACAGCTGCCCATGCACCACTAGATAGTACCCACTGGGGGGTTTTTTCTGCAAAAAGCCTAACTAAAATTTAAGTGTCAACATCTATTTTGTCAAACTATTTTCATTCCAGTTTGACAATTGCCACCTGCTTTAATGTTATTATTTAAAAATTTTAATTAAATGTTTTGCTGGAAAATAGTCCATCAATCTAACCATTCTCCTATTTATATATTAAAATACAAAAATGGTAATATACAGCACTAATTACAAACATAAAGACTTTATTGAATGCTGCTCAATCCCTCAGTCTTTCAATACAAAACCATTTTCCACACAATTGAAATTTAAGAGATTGGAATGATACTCTGATATAAAGATCTGCAAAAGAGCACCCCACTGATCAAGTAAAAACAGACAAAACTTTAAGAATCATTTTTTTGCCATCTCAAGCACTGCTTTTTCTTTTAACACAAAGAATTGTCTTGTAGGTCTGCGTACAAAATTGCACAGCCTAAGCTTTAAATGGAGCAGCTGGGCCATCCTGCAGGGCTAGGTTGAATCATAGAATCATAGGGCTGGAGGGGACCTCAGAGGTCTTCTAGTTCAACCCTCTATCCATGGCATGAGTAAAAGTTGGAAAAAAGCAAGATCAATTAGATTCTACAAAAATTTGCCAAACTATAGAGTGTAATTGATAGGTTCCAATTTTTAGTTATGGGAACAGAAACATGACTACTGAATCTTTTCTAAGAGGAAGCATGAGAACTATATGAATAATTCTTTATTAAAAGTTAACAATTTTTCCTCAGTCAGAGCTCACGTAACTGCCTAAGCAAAACACACAATGCAGCCTAACTCCTGTCCAAGTTACCATTATCTGAGAAGCCCAACTCAGCTAAGCTGATTTTACTCCCTTTCCCTGTCTCTATCCATTTATATAGCCCACTTTACCCACCGCTGTAACAAGTCTTTTCTACTTGAAAAGGTCCCTCATATAATCTTGAATCTTAATCTCTCTAAACTAAACACTCTTACAAAATAGCCTGACCTGTGATACTGTAATGGGCAGATTCAATTCAAGTGATACACGTTTATTCAGAAGCAAACCCCACCAAGCTTCATGGGAGTCAATCCCATCAACTTGATACTAGATTATCAGTCTCATTTCAGGAAATACAGTAAAGCTAGAAGTCTCTTCCTGAGTCTCAGCCAAAGGCTGCAGCACTATAAAAAGCACATAGGGAGGAGAAAATGTAGCTACCTGAACATCTATGCCTAAGTGCAACACAATTAAAAAAAGAAAAAAAAACTTCAAGTCAAAATTTTACCATTCCCATAATTAAATCACACACTTTGTGGATGATAAAATTCCTTTCTGTGAGATGTCAAAGTTGACAACATAGCAATGATTAGAGACAAATTTACAATATGCTATGGTAAATATCACATTCAATTACTGTATTTCAATTCAAAAATATTTCATTTACATGTGGGTGGGATGGCCATTTCAAAGATACTGATGAGGTTTCTCTTCTGCATTTTTTAACATTTTTTTTTTAAATCTGTATAGAAAAGGTAGGCCTCACAAAAGAGGCTTTCGCACTCACTTGGCACTATCATTTGGTATATTTGTCAGAGAGGAGGTATTACTTGGCTGGTTAGACAAAGTTCTGGTGAGTCTGAGTTCTTCCAGCTTTTCCCACAATTCTTCACGTTCTAATTCTTTCTTCTTTTCTCTGTTAAAAAAATGAAAGATTCTTAATCATTATGCATCTATGGAGCTGATAAATATGATCAGAAATCCTAAATATATCGTAAAGATTAACTTGAATATCCTAGCATGAACCTGTTTGGTACCAATCAGTACAGAAAATAGCGAGCTAGACAATGTCATGGTTTGACTAGAAAACAAAATTTTAACATTCCAGTCTCTATTTATAAGAAACACCTAAAGTTTAGAAAAATAAAAAGGTGATGAGAAAATATAAGTAAAGTTTTATGTGAATAAATAATCTTGAGTACCGTATATTGTGCTAGAAAATACAGTACTCAAAAAGTGTTGAAATGAATTTATTTTTAAACTACAAATAATTGTCCTTAGATATTAACTATTAAAGTAAAGAGGCTGCATTTCTTGGCATTATAATGGGGTGGGGAGGTTACTTTTAGATTGGAGTATGTCTAAACTGCTTGTTACCTAATCTTTCCATCCCAAAACAGCTTAGACAAAGAATGGAACTAATTATGTTAACAAATTCTAATTTTAGTGCTTTCTATAGTAGAATTATAGTAATTATATATTGAATTTTCAAAGTATTCATCTCAAGCTTAAACCAGAAACAACAGTATATCTTGAGCATAAAAGAATACCATTGCAGTTTACTATACGTTCCCTTTTTTAAAAATCTGTTTTAAAAGTTTGGATTTGTTGCTAAAACATAAGTCTCCTAGAAGAAGCCACATAAACATACACAGTAGATATAGAAAGTCTATGTATCCCTGTTAAAATACTAGGCTTTTTGAGATATAAAAAAAACCAGACCAAGATACTTCAGAATTTTTTTCCACCATATAACATATTGACTGTACAATTTAATTAAAAACAATCTGAAATCTGTTAAGGGGAAAAATAAAAAACTAGAATAATATGGCTGCATAAATCACTCTGTCTTATAAGTAGGGATATGTTCAGAATTAACCAATTTTTTATCTATAGATGCTCAAGAACAGGGGTGACAAACTGGCAGCCCGTGGGCTGGATGTGTCACATGCAGGCCATGACCACCCAGCTCAGCTAAGGGGAAATCATCATGATATATCATGTGATGGCAACATGATGCCATTAATTTGATACCCGTGCTCAAGAACGTTTCAGATTGTGTCAGAGGTGCTCAAATAGAACCTTTTTGCAACTCCTTTAAATACAAGTAGTACTTGTTTAGTGATCACAGCTGTGATCAGCATCTTAGTTACTAAATGAAAAGCAACTTGTGTTTACAATATTACTTTTTTCCTTACTTCACCCTTTAGAATGCTCATGTGGTGCTGGGATAATTAGCAAGAAGGGAATTATGCATTTACTTTCATTGGAGAGGACAAGATTACAAATGTTAGCAGGCACACAATGGGGAATATACATTGAAAATAATTCAGTGGCACTGGCTGTGCTGGGCAAAAAACTGGCACTAGTGCATTCTGTTTAATGTGTATTCCCCTTTGTGTGCTTGCTTCTCCTCTTGTAATCCCTTTGTTCTCCAACAGCCACTCTGAGGTGAAAAAAGTATTAATGTCAGGACAATACATACTAAATGACTGTAACGGCAAACACATGACTGAGAAAGAAACTCTTTAAAAGTAACTAAATGGTTGCAAAAATGTTTTTTTTTTCAGTATGGTCATAACTTTGAATGGTCACTCCATAAGACAATCAGGTCTACCTGGAGCTGGTATCTCTTCTGAGGAACATCCAGCTATACCATGATTACAGGAATAGGTGTGTTTAGTTTAAGGAATTACGGACAAGACTACATGCATGTCTCCTATACATTCCGTAGCATATTTTTCCCTTTAATTCATAGCATTGTAGGACTCTATGCTACCCACACTTTTTTTCCAATAGGAAGCATGAAGGTTTTTAAAAAGATACTCCAACTATATTGAAAACCTTTTAAAGATGTCCCTTAATTTAAGATATCAGTTTTTAAACAAAGTCTCTCGAGATCAGGGCTGGTCAGATTGATAGCAAATACCAGGCCATCCTCTGTAGTTGGCTGAGGAATTATGGAAGTTAAAATCCACACATATTAAAAGTTGCTGAGGTTCAGAAACACTTCTCTAGCATCTACATTATGTAGATGCTCCAGGCTTCCCCAGCAGGGAAACATTCCAGAAGAATATTTCATTTCTTCCTGGAATTGAAGTCTGATTGATAGGGACATACTAAATTACAGTTCCACCAGCACAACCCTAAATGTGTCTCTTCCTATTTAATTAATAAGGAATTTGGTATGGGATAGGAGAGAAAATAAGTGACTACATGACTACAGCTTCTCAAACAATTTGGAGTGGAGCTACAGTGCAGAAAAGATCCATCCGGAATAGATTATCTCTTTGGGCTACTTCTTTATCAACATTTCCTTCCATATGGTCAACAGAAGCCCACCTATGTAAAAACAAAGTAACAGAAGCACATTGCTATATAAAGGAACAAAATCTCAACAGAAAAAAAATGCTGAAGCATGAAAGCATGGCAAAATTTGTGTCCCCCATGACTGCTAATTGCCCCACTAACAGCAGTTGGAGATGTCCCAACACTTCTGCTGATGTAAGCATCTTATATGGATGTGCAGGCTGATGCCTCAACAAATAGTTGGTAAGATGCCCCTGGAGCAAAAGTTAAGAAGATTCACAATAATCAGTGGGTTAGTAAAAAGAAAGAATTTGTACCTTATTACATGGAAAGAAGAAACACTGCAATGGCCCTTAATCAGAAAATTTCAAGCATAAATCCTTGCAACAGCAAAAGTGAAAAGGTAAGGACTGGATGCATAGCAGGAAGATGTGCTAAGTACAAGACAAGGCTAAGTATCCTAAGCTAGGCCCTTTAGGAGAAATGGGTTTAAGGAAGAAGTGCATTTATTTAGAAGAAATGAATAAACATTGTTACTGTGAATAGTAGGAAGAGATCATTCATTTGCAAAACTTTTTTTTAATTCTAATGTTAAAGCAACAATCTGGAAGACTGTTTCAGGCACATGTTTGTAAACACATTGGAAAAGTGTACCTTTGTCTTTCTGCTTTGTAAGTGCTTGTGAGTTCATCAAATAGTTTCCCATTCATCTCCATCAGTGTTTTCAGCACATTATATACTAATGCTACAATGGTCCTAGAACAGGGTAAGTTGCAAAAATATTGTTAAGAGATATATTGTGTGATCTTGTCTGATTATCTAGCTCTGGCTTTAGTTTTGTCACCATTTCACATAAAAGAAACAATTGTACTGTTTTGAAATGATGGGGTTTGCAAACTCAAAGCATGGACATTAAACATGTTTGCACTCAATCTTAAAGCAACAGTGTGATGGAATTATTATCATAATAAATAGCAGCAAAGTTACAATCTAAGTCAAAGTCAAATGCACATGCAGAGGGTGCTGCCCAAATCTAACACAAAGTACAAAATGCAAAAAAAAATATTCACAAGGGCCTCCTATATTTAATATTTCAAATAAATTTGCTTGGCAATAAATGAAAAATCAAGGGATCAGATTATCTGACTATAAAGTGATTTCCTTGAGAGTGAGTTTCCATTAACATCTCAATTCCTTTATGACTTATAACAAACATTTGATTTATTTTAACATAACGTTATTTTGATTATAGAATGTCTTCCCAAGACTTCCCTGGCATCAGATTTTTAACTGAGAATGAATCTAATGATGTCTATTCTCAGAAAAAAAAACCCTCTGCCAGCAGATATTGTAGATAAGAGTTTAGGGACAGAGAAGAGTCCCTAGTCAGTGACTTGAAACCTATTTACATAACCCTACATACCATATTGAGGTTTTAAACTGTTTTAAATATATTTTAAGTAGTTGATTATAGTTTTGCCTATATCCTGTAAGTTTTGGCTGAAAAGTTGTACCTTGACCCTAGCAAAGCATTTGACAAAGCCTCTCATGAAATCCTCAATAAAACTGTAAAATATGGGCTAAATGATATCACTGTTGCATGGATTTATAATTGGCTGAATGGCCACTCATAAATGTCTCCTTATCAAACATGACAGAAGCACAATATGGAGTGCCACAAATCTGTCTTGGGACCAACATTTTTATTACTGATCTGGAAGGAGTTTGTTTACTTTTTATTTATTCAATTACTATGGCTATCCAATTCAACCAAGTGACTGGGCAGAGTTGAGGGGATGACTACCAAATCTGCAGATGGCATAAAAACTACGACTAGCTAAAACTTCAAAAGAGAAAGGCATTTTAAAAAAAATCTACAGAGGTTTAAACAGAAATCCAAATAAAAGTTTCTCCTGTAATTGAGGAGAAAAATAAAACAAACAAACAAAGAAATAAAACAATGGGAGAGATCTGTTTCTCAGTAATAACATGAAAAGGATCTGGGTGTTCAGGCAGATCATAAATTAATAGTTAATAATCTGATGCATTTGCTCACAATGCAAATGCTGTTTTGGAATATATATACAGGAATATAAAGCTCATGGGATCAAGTAATTGTCCTACTCTGTTTTGCATTGATGAGATCCCACCCACAACACTATCCTGCTTGGACACTGAACTCTAAAAAGGAAACCCACAAACTGAAAGAAATTCAAAGGATGGTACCAAGATGATATGGGCTGAAATGAAATCCTATGAGGTATGGTTAAAAGAATGGAATACATTTAGCCTGTGTAAAAGCCAATCAAGGAGAAATATGTCATTAGTTGGTATCTCTTCTCTTTTGTCTTGTGGGGAACTACCAGAACCCTAGGATGAAAGTATAAGGAAGTAGATTCAGATGAGAGATATGAGGAGGAATTTCCTATCATCAGAACTTTCAATCAGTGGAATAGGTTGTCTCATAAAGAGGCATCTTCTTCACTGGAGATTGTCAAACATAGATTGAATAGTCATCTATCAGAAATGCTCTAATGGATCCTCTACTAATCCTCTAGCAGAGGGTTGCACTAGATGAATTGAAGTCACTTCCAACTTTGATTTTATGATAATGTATATAATAAATCATTTCAAAACACATCTTTCAATGAATGATTCAGCACTTGCAGTTCTGTGCAGAATTGTTTTCTCATGCATTGTCATATGCACAAGTACATTCTTTTAACATGGTGTTTGTACTCTACAAACCAAAATGATTTAAATCTGAAACTAATCTGCAATACATAAAAACATTTTAAAAGACTAACAGTAAGAAGTACATACGGATTCCAGTGTTCTTTGGAGATCTTATATAAATTGCCAAACATAATTGGCAAAATTGTATCAATGTTCTCTTCAATCAGACCAAGAATGTATTCATTATTCCAAAAGTACAGAGCCCTTTCTGCAATCTGAAATACACATTTAAAATATCAGAACAATGAGATTGGCTAGTACCAATTTTTAATTACTGAAAATCTCAAATTATACCTGAAAATGTGAACTTGACACACACTTTGCTATCTGTTTAAAAAGAGGCTCTTGTATTTTTTTGAACTGTGTCGGTTCTATTACATCCAGAATTTCTTCAATTTCACCTAAAAACATAACCTGTTACAAAGAAAAAATATTTAAGCAAGAAAGGTTTGTATAATATCATTAGCATACAGAAAGACAATTGTGTGATTTTTTTTTTAAGCTAGGATTTTCTGTAATCTTTGCTAATTCTGTTTGCCCATGATTTGTTTACAAAACTAAAGTATCCTTAATTTGATATAAATTACTGAAACAATCCAGATAACCAATAAATTCCTCAACTTTTAAATATCAGTAATGCTATAGATCTAATATTCTTAGAACCACCTATTGAGATGCTCTAATAAATAGTTTAAAAATGATCCACATTAAAAACTCCTAGGATTTTATATGGATAAATACAGGTTTACACAGATATTCAGATTGTGATTCAGAGCTAAACAGCTATAAACACAAATATTCTGCAGCAACTATATTTAAAATAACATATAATTCAGAAAGTCTATACTCAACAACATGACTAAAATACTGTAAAACAAATTGTGAAAAGTATTTATATATTCTATGCATTATTACATATAACACTATACTACATACTACTATATAATATGAAAAGGTACAAATAAATTAAGTATATTTTTACAGTATGATTTCATTTAAAAGATAACAAAATTTAATTATTTCCAATTTAACATAATGTAATACTTATTTCTTAAGAATATGCAGGGCACATTTCCTCCCAGCCAGAAATTTGCATGCAAAACTCAGATCTGTTTTTCTCTCCTTTCTCTATAAATAGGAAGCATATTAGAAAAGGAATGAAAACTCTGAAAACTCCTCTCAAAAGCACACTTTGAAGTGTATCAGCCAGGGAAGTTGCATTAGGAGAAGGTACAAAGAGAATACTCATGTTCTGTATAATAACCTGTCACGCTGTCTTATCACAGACAGGTAAGTAAGAACTCTAATCCTACAGGATTCTTCCAAAGAATGGCCATGTTTAAGGCCCTTAGGGTGCCAAGATAATTTTCTTAAGATGAAAACTGAGACTTTATGCATTATCCATATTACAGCTGGAATAAACCTGCTGAGCTATAGTAAATTGGTTTTAATATAATGCTTTAGAAAAATAATCAAATTTACCTCTTTCTGGCTGTATATTTTTGGCCAAAATTTCAGCAATCCTCTGATAACCTGGGTTGCAAAAATAAAAACTCATCAGAGCATATCTATGAAAACTGATACTTAGATGATGATATTGCTGCCTTTAGATTTATTAAATTCAATCATTTTGATTCAATGTATTTGGCATGGGTGTATCTTCAAAAATGGATTTTGTTCCAACTATATTGCAAAGTTTTCATTTTTAACCAAGAAGTAACAAATTAATGAATTACTAGATTCACTCATACATTAAGCCATCATAGGTTAACAATGATTTCTTGAATTTAAAGATAATTGACTGGATTTATACAACAAATGCAGTCAAACACATCACTTTAGGGCTCAAACAGACATAATACCTCCATGTAACATTCTTAAAAATAAAATGCCTACATTTTCTCTAGAACAGGCATCCCCAACCCTTTTGGCTGTTAGGAACCAGACTGCTCAGCTTGACATGAGCAATAGCAAAACCAAAGCAAAACCAAAATCAGCACCCCCATCAGCCCGTGGAAAAATTGGTGCAAAAAAGGTTAGGGACCCCCTGCTCTAGAATTTCTATCACCTGTCCCTTCCTATTTAAATCTATTTTTCAATCATTTCTTAACTAGGCTTTTCTGTGGAAAACACAATTCATAGAAAAAAGGCTATTAACTACTTGTTATTCATGTGTAACTATATTCACTATAAAAGGCTCCATCCCTTCAATGCTAAATAATACAGCTATATTTTGTGTCCCAACTTAATCATTGCTCTGTAGGACTGTGGAAAGCGGACGTAGATTCTAAAAATTTTTAATAAAATTTTTAATAAAAATAGGCTGTTTGAAAACAATTTTAATGAATATTTAATTACCTGGAATAAACTACTGCATACAACTGAACTTTTTAGTAAAGGCATAAGATTAACAAATTCTACTTTATAATAATATATTTAAAATGATCAGGTGTAGCGTATGTTTATACAATTGCAATCTTCTCTTTCGTTATGTAAGGTCACAAACTTTATGCAACCAGTTCACAGAGTTATAAACCTCAGAATTCAATTTCATTTACATTTTAAATTATTTTCTTCTGGATTCAAACTGACGATAGATGATATCATTTGGAGAAGGCTGTGTTTTAATACTCTCTGTTCTAAAATTCCTGCTACAATATTTATTTACAATACTCAGCTTTTCTCCTTATCCTGTTATTACATATTATTTTATCAGCAATCTAAAGTAAGGGGCCACTTCTGATAATAGCTGTCCAATTATATATTTAAACAATTTCAAATTTTGAATGTATATCTGTTGTATTAATACAACAAACAGTATACTGCTAATTACTGCAGTTATAAATTACTGGATAAGTAGATTCAGTATGATAGCATAAGGAACAAACCTGCTGGTTTTAGAAATATCTTTAGAGTTAAAACACACTTCATAAACAGTAGTTGAAAGCCAATGACTTGCTTTAGAAGCAAAGCACAAACGAAGATACCAGGATTCTGGTCAGGGTTTGTTTGCCCTGGACACTAAGCAAGTGTCTTTTATTAATTTCTGGGGCACAGGTATGGAAAAGTCTTCCATTCTTATTCCATTGATACACTATAAAAAACAGCAAGATTTCTATATAGGCTATATATGAATTGTGATTTCTTGCTGAAAACTCTAGTTGCTGAACCAAACTGGTGCACAGGTTTGGATAATCATTATTTGCTAGATCTAAGTTTGAGCTATATTGCAATAGTCCAAAGAGAGACAAAAACAACAATACTTACCGGCTCTGTTAATGTTGTATCTTTTTCCAAGAACTGAACAACACAGTACGCCAGCTTAAAAAAAGGTTTTGAAAATTCATAGTTCATTACAGAATCATTAAATTCTCATAATTTTCAAAAAGAGATTATAACATATTATTTGAATGGTCATCTGTCATTCATATACATGGTTTTGTGTCTGCCTGAGCCTCTTTCGCAAAGTTATAGACTGTACAAACATCTGATGGATGTTCCATCTTTTCTGAATACCAAGCATATTTAGACATAAACCCTAAGGTTTGTTTTTTTTTAATTTCAAAGACTGGTACAATAATTTTTGATGAAGAGAAAAAAACTGATGTCAATTGTTTAAATTCACAATAAACCTCTTTAATGTTTTATACATTATATATTAAATATTAAAGTAGCGTTTTAAATCTTTAGTTTTGAAAAATAAAGACTCTTATAAGCATTATGTAGCACAGGATCATAATGAATGCCACAAACTCAAGTTTTCAAACCCAAAAAGGAGCACTTTCCCAAGTGCCACACACTGATGCATCATCAGATGACCCTCAGAAGGCAGATAATTACTATTTAGTGTTATTAGTTATTACCCTGTTTAACTCTTCTATCAAACACCTTGGGAAGCAGAGATTTCAAGCTATGCCTGTAGAATACAGGTAAGCTGCTTTTAAAATTACAACATACAGTCACTAATCGATAATAAATTCAAAAGTACAAGTAGGTGAGGAAAAATATTTATTTTAAACATTGGTTCATAAAAACTTCAGCAGTGTGCAAATAAATACTTATTCTGATTTTCCACAGTGTGAAATATATTAAAGTTATGTGTCTTTAAATAATGATCTCAGGCCCTAAAAGATTTATTTATTTATTTATTTATTTA